>JXSR01S075031.1:297982-322550 GCA_000969725.1 Ophiothrix spiculata | reverse complement strand
TTAGTCACTTCAGGCCCATAGTTTTAACCAGAGATCTTCTAGTCAGTATATATTTGTATATAATTACTACTATTATAGTAGCAGTGATCATTAGCTGAAATAATCAACCTAACATCAAATGTCAGCAAATAATGTAGCATAAGCACGTCCTAACTTTGGTTAGATATTGAAAACAAGAAGTTGGAGGTAAATTAAAACTTGAATTGCTATACAAATTATTTAAGTATGAACATAATAACCCTTGAAGGACTTGTCACTTATCAAAGTATTAAGGCCATGCAACATACGCCTAACCGTTACATACAATGCTTTTTTATCATTGATATTTGTCATGTGATCGTTAGAAGTATGTTCCTTTGGATATCCATACAGTAGTGTCAGTTAGACATATGTTTAATTCATTATTAAAAAGATTGCCTTGATACATTGATATATGACAGATCTTTAAGTTAAAATCATATTGCAATATAAGATCACATTGTTATAACAATAAGAAAAAATCTGAAACTTGCCCCAACAATGGTGTAAAAATTCAAGTGCCTTATGGAAGTCTATTATTATTGCTGCACAAACTTGGGTTAATTTGGGTCTTTCCTAGAAGGCCCAGCAAAAGACAGTGTTATTAGATGTATATCCTCTAAGTATATTAATATGGAAGTTTGTAAGTGCTGCAGAAAATTCAAGCAAAGTTTGTCTATTCCAGGAAACACTACCTAAGGAAAGACCATGTCTTAAGTTGTAGATCCAGAGTGTCCTACACACCTGTTATACGCCATGGAAGAAGTGACGTCATATTTACGATAATTAGCCCAACACGTGCGATCTGGTTCCAAACAAACAGGGTGGACATTTTTGCCACACCTTAAGTCTTTGGTGAATAATTTCTATTTTAGGTTTAGTACTTTTGAATCCAAATGAAGCAAAAATAAGCATAAATCACATTAATGTGTTATAGAAAAGAGTCTTATAAAAGACACGAGGGTCATCTCATCCCTGTCACTATTTTTTCAGTTTGTGAACAAAATTGAATGTAAAGTTGATCTGATTTTTATATGTACGTACGTGTATTGTGTTAATATGTGTGATCAGTGGAGCCACTGCGGACATGATCATTTGTTTGGAACCAGATCGCACATGTGTTGGGTGATTTGCATAAATTATGACGTCACTACTTCCACAGCGTATTACCATACAGAGATGTGTCAATTTGGGTCATTCCGGGACAATCAGCACAGAACAAAAGATTTTGCATTCAGACGTAGAAAACAAATGCTCTATGGAAGTCCGTAGTTCTGTTCAGTGTATTTAGGTCTCTCTTGGGACATCAATGCCCCTCAAGACGGTGATTAAGACTTATATCCATAGTTCTTTGTGCACATCTGTTTGTGCTGCACACACTTGTGCATATTTGGGTCTATCATGTGTGTGCCAAGGCCCAACAACATACCATGTCTTAATCTTCAGATGTAGAGTAGATCCATTATGTTCTATGGAAGCCAGTTCCTGGTACACAGAGTTGAATACATTTTGATTTAGTCTCAATACTTAAACACAAGACCATGTATTAGATGTAGATCCCAAGTGCTCTATGGAAGTCTGTTAGTGCTGCACATAGTTGTGTGAATTTTGGTCTATCTTGAGGCATCAATGCCCAACAACATGCCATTAAGGAAAACCTGCAAGAATCAAAACAAACCAATAAAGTGGAATTAAGTTATTGGAACAAATATAATTTACTGATTACATATTGTTACAAATATTTATCATGAATGTAGTGTTTAGAGGCAAAGGATGATTTAAGGTCTTCCCACAATACAATTCTACACCTCAGTAATTTTGAAATCATCAACGGAATGTTCACCAAGGTCATTTCACCTCTGCATATATTTGTGTAGTAAATGTTAGATTTGCCCACAAAATCAATCTGTATTTTGGGCATGAAAAAGTTAGTCGATGTGATATTTATTTACACTGATATTAAGCCGGTATTATGACCCTTCTCAAAGGCTATTTCATTCACACTTTCACTCCATAATAAATTGTTTACAGCAAGTTACAAAACATATGTTTTACCATAGACTGCTATGGCAATAGATTCTTTCAGTGAGTGGTTTAAAGCCGTGAAAGTAATATTTTGAATGGAATTTTGGGAAGTATCCTTTGGTTTAGAGGTATGTGACTACATGCAATATCACATTCACAAATGTTTGTTCATGATCGATTGGTTTAAATTTAATCACATGCCACATGACACAGTGTATTTTGTATTATATACAGCATTAATAAATTTAATAGAGTTGATTGGCTAAAACACAATCACATGATTTCAAATAGCCATAACCAGATCGAGAAAACCGCTAAATAGTACTTTTTAACACTTTTGGAAATACTATTCAAAGCTGATAATATTTACCTTATACACGAAGCAACTTTAACGCACGAAATTACACGCGCTTCAAACTTAACGCACAAACAACTGCGCGCATTAACCTACGCACGCATTTAATTTCATTGTAAGCATGAGATAATTTATTAAACAGATCTTTTACTAAATTAGACTTTTCATTTGGTTTTTGTTAACGTAAAGAATTTTACATACAAAAAGTAGAAACTGCAGAATTTTTGTACAAGTTCAATCATATTGAAATTTGAATTCTAAAGGTGGATTTACATGCTGAACATTGATATCAATTTTAGACCACAATTTTGGAACAATCTTGTTTTTCCTAAGTTCATCGTAGAAACAAATCTGCGATAAATTGTCTAAAACTATCATTTTCGTTGAAACATTGCTTATAATAGGTTCATGATTTAATTTGTATCTATTAATTTCTATAGGCCAATGGCCCCGAGAGAAATAAAAGCACAGGGAACTGAGATTCTCTGTGGAAAATGTAATTGACATTTTTGAATAGCAATAAAAACTAACAAGAAGTGCAATTTGTACCAATTTTTTTTAAAGGTACACAGCAAAATTGTCTCAAAACTGCTGGCTGGGATGACATTATTAGCTTTAAGGATACTTTACTTACAGTTCATCTGGGCAGCTAGGCGGTTGAGGCATTCTGTAACCACTCCGTAAGTAAGAAGCCATTTCAAAAGGATCCAGATCTATGTATGGAGTTTGACCTAAAGTGACTAGTTCCCAAAGTAAAACTGCAAACGACCACTGAAAAAATACAGAAAAGTATATCAAAGTAAACTTAGAATTGCCTCTTTACTGTTATGTGTAAAACAATGTTCTTTTGTTTGTTTCATGTAAATTCTATACAGAAGCAAAATGTAGATGGTATGCTGGGTCCCTCAATCCGAAGTAAGGCCGTGACACTCCTATACCAATGAACAAAAGCGATACCATCTACACTAGGGTCAAAAGATGAACAATGTGGCGTGGCTTTAATTTGTGCTCACAAATCATGGTCAAGATAAATTCTTGATGTACTCGCTGTACCGGCTCGTGAAATGGAACAATACATCTTTTACTTCGTGATGATATTTCTACCATCACACTCATAGTCAGTTAATTGTATTAATATCATATGAATGGAACTCATTTCAATGTGATGGCTTTTATAATTGCACTGGGGTTGGCACACTTTTTGTCTACTCAGTGTTACTTCCCATCCTCTATTTTTCTTGTATGAAGCTTCAAGAGAGGAATCTTGTTGCTTCTTCACATCACATGCATGCCCAATAAGAAACAAAGCACATCCCCAGTTTTGTATTGTGCCATTTTGATCCAATTTATGTGACACTTTAAATAAATCAAAAACAACTTGTTCCTATTTTCTACATTGCTAGCAGTATTAAAAGAAGATGTACTTATTTTGTCCTGCACCCATCCCCAGGATACCCTAAAGAATTCTTTTTTCTTTCTGTGTATGCCAGTAGCTTCACATTTGCGTCATTTTGGTCCAATTTATGTGACACTTTTGATAAATCATGATTTGCCAACATGTACTGAAATGAGGCTTACATATTCTTTTCTGCCCCACCAATAAAACCTTACCATACACTTATTTAACATTTCATCATGTGAGTGCAAGAAAGTCATATCTGCAATAGCTGCCATTTTTATACATTAAATTGCACAATTTAGAATGTCTAACCATGGGCATGTGGCTCTTGATATGGTTCTTCAGGTGACAGTGTCATACAAAAACTATTTCAAGAGTTGCGAGATATAGACAAGAAATTTTGAGGGATTTCTCACATTCAAGTGATAAATATACCAAATGGCAGCCATTGCAGATACGACTTTCTTCACTCACATGAGTTTGATGAAACCTTGCTTATTCCATTGGTTTCCATCAGTACACATTTGTTACATTTCAACCATATGACAGATCACTTTCAAATCTGTCACCATTTGCGTGGAGAGCCTCGATATCAAGGTCAAATATCCGTACAGTTTGGGGCATACGCGGCTAGACGCAGCCTCAACTGTACGCCTATACATTTTAACGCATTCCACGCAAGCAGCAGAGACATGTGAAAGCAGATGTGTCTCCAGACCGAGTCTCTACCTCCAAATCGCTGAACCGTGCAAAGAGCAAATATCTCCGTTTCAATGTCTTCATCAGTTTATATGTGACCCATCATATCGAAAGGTACCTTAATACCGGCATAGTAAATTACGAGATACGGGCCATTGAAGCTGAGCATAGTCAAAAATCACATCCAAGGTCGAATATCATATTAATCAGGCTCCAACATCCAAAACATAAGATTAATTTGTTAAAAATCAAGATACAAATCCTTTCCCCATTCAAGTTATACCAGTACAGAAACTTTAAACTTGATTTTCTCAGAACTATAGTTTTCTGAATCAGCTTGATGCCTTTTACCAATTTGGATGTAACTTTGCAATCGAACATCCAATAACTAAAAGCAAGGTGTCATTTTAAAGCTTGAAATATAATCTTTCAGTTGAGACCAAAAAATCAATTTTCATTTTGCCGGTATTAAGGTACCTTTTGATATGATGGGTCACATATTACAGTGTGAATAAATATGTCCCACCGCGGCAAAAGGATGCATTTGTTGGCTCCTAGATGTTGCTAAAGCAATTAAGTAGGAGCTGACACATGCATCCTTTTGCCACGGCAGTACAAAAATATGAAAATAGGTAAAATGTCGGGTTATGTGATAGATTTATTCAATCACATTACTTATGTGACAGTTTGAGGGTTGGGAGCAACAAGGTCCTATTTGCAAACCAACAATCCCAAGAACAAAAGGTTTAAACACCTGCTGGCGCTTCAAAATGAATGATCTATATGCATGTAAATAAGATCATCAATCTGGAAAGACCCATTAGGTCTTGAAATCTTTCATTCTTGGGATTGTTGAAATATGGTCTTGAGGCTCTCAATCCTCAAGTTTTTATAAAGCCGGATTTGGAACCTTGTGCCTACTTACCACATCGCTGGCGGTACTAAACCGTTTTTCTATTAAGCTCTCAATTGCCATCCACTTGACGGGTCTATTTTCATTGTCTCCTAAACAGTGATAGTCTCCAGGAAATATATCTCTAGCTAATGCATTGTCAGTTATCTTTAAGTTGTAATCTTCATCAATTCTGAAAACGAAAGAAATGTAACAATCAACTGTTTTCTGTAGGAGTGATGACCCTGATTGAAATTAAGTGTTTGATTTACTCTGAAGTAGATTAAGGTCTGGGAAACTACATTTCCATCAACATGAGGTCTTAAGGGCCAAAAATTTGTGTACTACATTTCTAAAATTAGTGCCAGCATTGTTTTGTCTTTTCAATAAATAAATAAATAAATTGCAGGTGATTTATAGTGCACTACGCGGGTCTCCTGACTTGTAATTCCACACGACCTCAGCACGCTTTACAGAGCAGTTCTAATCATTGGGTTAAATCACTACTTGGACTCCCTGGGGCCAAAGGGCTTACTGCGGCCTACATAAATCGGTGCAACCCTAGCTTGAGCAATTCACACCCTCATAGAATATACAGTTTTCGCACACTCAGCTCCAGCTGGACTCGAACGTGAAACGATCAATTGAATCTAAAGAGCCCATGTTTAACAGACCGAGAACTAACCGACTGAGATAACGAGAATTTTAGGCGTAGGTCACAACCTATTGTGCGCATTTTTGTACATTTTACGTGGTTGCTAGCTTTTCTAAAATCGTGCGGAAGAGGTGGCAAGCGTAGGGAGGACGCACATTGATGGAACAGTGTAAGTACATTGTGCGCATGACACGCCTGACTGTGAGTGGCTGCGTGCATTGTGCTTTGTAAGTGACTTGCACCGTGCTTACAACGTACAAACAACATTATTATAAGGAAAGTGTAGGTCTCCATACGTGTTAAGTGCGTCCTCCAAAGAACAATTGGCTTGAGGAAAAACTGCAAAAACTGCAAGGATTTTGTAATTTGTGCGTATGTTGTAAGTACCAAGCATGAGCGGCATATAATAAAACTGCTACGTTGTGTCTGTGTGTTTGAAAATTTGTACTTACAACGTACGGATCACATGGTTTTGCCTACAGTTTTTCACACAGACAGCTTGTACAGAGTGCCCACGAATGATTGATACCCAGTTTCAAAAAAATCAGAAAAAATACTAAATGGTAATTTTTCATAAAAACAACAGCTTTTCTACATTAGTAGATACGTCTTTTGCATTTTCCATAGGTTTCATCAAAATATATCATGCTTTGTGCGATGACGTAATTGAAAATCTAGGCAAACATGGTTTGATCTGTAAAAATAATCATGCAGGTATGATAAATAATAAAGTTTAATGAATACAACTTGACCAATTTCAAATCTTAAATTTGTAATTTTCTTATGATCTACAAAAAGCAATAAATTGGAGACTTCCGAATCTATTCCTACATAAAATTGCGAGATAGTCTTAAATCAGATATGGATCAGGACACCATATTGGTGGGCAAGTTGAGGAACCACAGTTCTGTTGATTATGTCAACATACTTCCGCACGTTGACGTTTCCGTCGACAAATACTGGTCCTAATATTTGAGTTGCTACCCATAATACCCACCCAAATTACGTTTCTAGGTGGGTTTTCCTTAGGCGCCTAACATCTAACATTATTTGTACTGATCATTGTAAAGCTGTTCAACCGTAACCAAAATCGTTATTTCTTTCTCAAAGACACGCTTTATAGGGTCTATCTATCACAGTCAATCAATAAAACCTAAATTGTATTTTACGTTTTAACTTTAGAAAAGTAAAAGAGGGTTTCAGTGTAGTCATTTTTGACTGTTTAAGTTTCTCTTATTACAAATTTACAATTTGCAAAATATACACTGTTCAGAAAAATCTCTTTAAATTTCCAGAGGAACATGCGATTTGAAAAATTCAAAATTCTTCAGAAACCTAAAGACATGTTTAACTTGAAAATAAACAAGATTTAACCAAAACCTTAACCACTGGTGCATAAAAAAATCCAATCGCCGGGTATCAATCAATCATGGACACTCTGTATGATCTGCCCGTACGATGGATTGTGACCACCGCATTAGTTATAATCTTCATTCATACCAAAAGACAGAAATAGCAAAGGTTTGTATTTCAAAATGTATCACCAGGCCTCAAACATATTACGGTTGTTTACAATCAGCTACTATGTGATTGTTGCAATGTTTTTTTAACATGCAAGACGGGCAATTTTATTTATTGGCTTGTCGTGTTTGTTGCTAAATTAAATACTGTAAATGTAAATATTTTTTGCGCAAAGTAGTTTTTGTGCATGCCTGATTTTGAACCATATCGCGCACTTTTAATTTTCAGGCTTGAGAATTTCTTGACGTGCACGGAATATATGTGATGACTCACCCCGAAAAGGGGGACTTTGCGACAGAACACTTTTCAAGATACTGGTGAAAATAGGTAGCAAAAAATAAAGAAAATAATAAGAATTTTCAGCAGATTTCCTGTTGTAAAATTTGATCGCGTTGATCAATTTCGAGAAATAAGGTGTCATTTTAAAGCTTAGAAAATTCTGTAACAGATGCAATGATAAAATCAAAATTGATATCATCTGCAAAGTCCCCCCTTTCGGGGTGAGTCATCATCTTTATGGCCCTAAAAAATTTTCTGTGATACATTTATGTTTTTGTGCAACATCAACTGTACTCTATCTCAAAATGAAAAATGCTGACTTTGTGGTGGATGATCACATTTGTATACTTACACACAATTCCTAGTAGCTAAGTCTCTATGTACTATTTTTCTCTTGCCAAGGTACATCATACCATGAGTGATTTGTATTGCATATTGCACTAGGTCTCGTGTTGATATTGACTGCAATAAAGAATGGAAAACAAACAAACAAACAATGAGAACAAAATAATTGATATATAAACATTCATACCCAACCATAATATACAACTATTCACATGTTGAGATTGACTGGAATAAGGCTTGGCGTCCAAAGACATTCGCTCGCCGGAGTGATGTTCGCTCACACTACCAAGAAAACTTCGCTCCAAAAGGAAGTGACATTCGCTTAACAAATTTCTCGACCTACGCTACACTTCAGATTGAATCTGAGCGAAGATCGCTCCAAATATTCTTGGGTTTGTTTATTCAATAATCACAGCACTACAACAAACGCGAGTGACATTCGCTTTTATCGACTGAAGCGATGTTCGCGCAATGAAAGCGACATTCGCTCTATGTTGGCATAAGTCAGAGTGAATATCAAGAGAGAACGTCACACGGCCGAGCGAATGTCTTTGGACGCCAAGCCTAAAGGAAAAATAGGTCAAAACGTGTACATTGACAATTTTATGAAACAACAATTATCAAAATGTTTTGCAGGACTTTCATTGGAGATTAGGTTGAGATTGAATTTGTACATATCAAGAAAGAAATTCATCATGTGTGGCCACAAAAATGAAAACAGCACTTGGATGCAAGTATTGAATACGGCAATAAAAATGCATTCCTCAGTTTTAAGTTACTCGTTACCTTTGAGCCAAATGGAGGGCAACTTGGTACAAAGAGATTATAGGGATGTGAATTTAAAATTTGGGTAGCAAAATCAGGCTGGCATCTCAATCTGCCCACTTTCTTGCAAAAATTACATTTTGATAGGTCTTAATTTCCAAAAATTTTGAAAATTTGTACCACACAGAGGAAAAATTCTCACATTTTTAACAAAAATGTCAAGTAAACAGGTTTTTCTTTTCTTTACAGAGCATTAACCACTTCATATTGGACGGGCGTGGGTGCGTTAGAGGAGAAAGACACTTTACATAAATGGCTCACACTGTTGTCATGTTGTCAAAGCTCTACTACGCTGTTCCCATTTTGTAAAGCTATTTGTGCCTGGGGCACGTCATCATTCTTTCACCATTATTCCAAACCCTTTTAAGAACAAGAACATGGAAAACAAATAACTCCCGACATATCTGGCACATAGTGAGAGGATGACCCAATTTGAAATAAAAAAAGATAGGATTTGATGTTGGAACTCTCTATTCAAGTTGACATAACAGAGTGTCCATATCGGTTTACAAGAAACATACAAGTCTTGATTTGACTAAAAACAACTATACTCTATAAACCTTGAAGTATGCTTCAAGAAATCAGACTCTGTTATGAGATCCATAGCATATCCCGTGTATTCTTCAACATTGTGAACTGTTGGTTTTGTATTGTGTCAGAGACTAGTTATAATTGATTAGGTTTGATTCAGGTCAAATCACTGCGTATTAATATATTTTTACACAAATTCTTCATAATTTTGGTATTATTTTGGGCTAATATTTTTGATAAGACATGGACAAACATTGCAAATAAATTCATTTGAATATTGAGGAAGATTTGATACCCTGTTATGATTTGAGAAATATGGACTAATTTATCTCCCCGTATGGTCATATTGGCTTTTGTGCGTTAATTGGCTACTTGTTGTATACTTCAAGATTTACAGAGTATAGTTGTTTGTTTGGTCTAGGAGACCAACTAGAATACTATCTCCAAATATCTGGCTGTGTTTAAGCTAAGACAATTTGATATAGAAGTTAGGATTTGGCATAATACCTTACAAGAACATACACATTTTGATTTGTTCAAAAATAAGCGATTGTTTGTTTGCTTTATGAGACAAAGCAACCCCAAATATCAGGCTGCTTTTTTGCACAAACACAATTTCATATAGAAGCTAAGATTTGCCATATAAAAAATTTGATTCAAGCTGATGAAAAGCAAAGCCATCCTTATTGAAACAATCAAACAATAGTCTTGAATAGGAGAAAAAAACATGGTCATTAGACTTTCAGACTTGTTACAAGTTCTAGTGCTGAAAAAGAAAGCAAAACCTCAAAAAAAAAAAACCCAGGTCACTCAAAGTTTTTTTTTTTTGGTACACAAAATAAGTAATTCATATGTTTGCATATTTTTTCTTACAAATCACTCAGATTCGGAGTGTTTCTAAATCATTTTTAAATGAAAAAACCTGTAAGGTGGCAATATCCTGGTTCAAATTATATGGAAAACACACACACAAACATGTACACTATTTCACTTATTACACACACATAACAAAAATTAAACAAATTGGGCATAATATGCTTTGCGTTTCTTTCAATTTTCTTTGACATTCTAAACTCCACTAAACAAGAACCTTTAATAAGGTCTGACATTTAAGCACATTTATTGCAAATCACACTCAAGCAAAGCATGTCATCATTCCCCACAGCAAAAGCTTTTGTCTAATCTATTACCATCCTAACTTCACCAATAAACTAGGTCCGTTTGGCAAACAAGATCTAGTTGCTTTTGGTTTAGATCAAATTTGGAGTTAGTTAGGTGGGGGTAGGAGTCATTTTTCTTGAAAAAATAATATGATTTTTCTTGAAGTATGTAAAAAAGCTTTAAAAAAAATTAAAAATAAAATCAATGAAGTACTTACTATTTTACAAGAACATAATGATCTACTTTTTTTAACTTTCCCTAAACTTTGTGTGGTAAAACAGGTGAATTTTTTGAGAAAATATGTAGAAATGCCTGTATCTCAAAAACGAGCATGGTCACCTATTTTTTATTTTAAATTCATTATCGGCACAAATAAATCTCCCAAACTAGATTTTTAAGAAAGACGCTGGAGATTTTGTTCTTGGAGGAAATCCCTTAATATAGTTAAAACGAATGGAGAAAAAAACCCTTTCTTTGGGGATGTTTCTCTTGATGCTAGGAAATGATTTCTGAAGAGCAAATTTTTTTATTGTCATTTTAATTAACAGAATTTTCAAATAGTTTAAAAAGACATTTGCTTTTGTACTAGCAATAAGAACTCTTCACTACCTTGAAAAATACTTTTCAATTATGGTGCAGTGGGTACAAATCAATATCTTTATAAGAAATGAGAAAATTGAGTTATATTTGAAGAGGAAATTGTTGTCATTATAGATCAAAGTACCACTAAAGCTATTTATAACAATAACTTTAATTAAGTATATTTTTCTCTGAACTTAATGACTTTTGAGGGGAATTTACTTAATGACATATTGTTCAAAGCAAGCTTTCAGGTTAGTTGACATTTGGGGATTTTTTATACTCTCCAAGCAATCTATAATTCTGGAAAGAACGACTCAAGGAACAAATGAAATGATTTTTTTTCTTTCGGGGGGGGGGGGGGGGGAGCAAACCCATGCAGATCCAAATCTTAACACACATAGATATCTTTACGATAACATTTCATAAATATACAGAGTTTAAAAAGACTCTCCTTCCCACTGCCCTAAAATTAAATTTCATTGGGGATATCAATACTGACTCGTCTTTCAAAACATAGTTCTAAAACTTCACAAAACCCTGCAGAATACTGACAAATCACCTCACTTTCTCTATCTTGTCTTTGAATTTCATATTCAGATGAAAATCATACCCTTTCTACAAAATTGCATGAAATTGTAATCATGTGAAGATACATGAAAAAGTTCCCTCGCCCTCCTCTCATTTTTGCTAACAGATGACAACATGGATAACAAGATTGCCATTGAGTCTTTTAAATAACTACATTATTCAAGCATTATTTAAGGCAGAAGCTTGTTGATTTAAATGTTTATTAAACCTACAGGGTAACAATTTGCTTTATAAAATGTTTAAAAAATAAATAAAATAAAAACATTGTTTGCCACAGGATGTGCACTGTTATACAATTTTATCAATGCATCTGATACAAATTAGGCCATTTGTTTGAGGTCTGTTGGCCAATGAGTTATATCCTCGAGCAAGACATTCAATCTCAATTGCTTTGTAAATCCAAGCAATATTGGGTAGTTGGTATGGGAAACAATACAATCAAAGAGCTGATAGAATGAACACATTGGAAAGTTGCTTGGGGGCACCTGACTTTAGTTTTGGCATTAGGTGTGCCCCAATATCTGATATCTTGGTCCAGGGAACTGAAGATTGGCTCTGGAAATGGGGTCTAGAGAACTAAAGTGACTCAAAAATGACCCTTATACAAATGAGAATTTTTTTTTGGAGGGGGGGGGGGTATATTTGAGCTCAGGAATCAGTTCCAAAATTTTGCCTGAAATGGAGCTCTTGGGAAATAAATTTCAAAAAAATAGGGCTAGAGAACTGAAAAGAATTTGAAATAGGCTTGTAAACTAATTTACCATCTAAGTAAATGTCAATTTAATTAGTATTTCCAGATGGCAGCTGTAATATGCTGAAGTGCTCTTATTACTTTGTTTTTAGTTATATGGGTTATACAAATGCGTGCATATTATTTTACCACCCAGTAAATAAAAATACAACAATGTCTTTGGTTGATAGTTGAAAAGGATATTTTAGTATCGCAAAAGACTTCGAAAGTTCTATATGATGTGAAATCCCCCATGTGATACGAAAACTCGTATCATACAGCTCTTTTACCAGTCAAACATGTATTGCTTTTGGAACATACATGATGTATAACAAAGCGCGCGTGGTTACTGTGCGTGCGAAACTATTCATCAGGTTCCAACATCCAATACATGAGACAAATGTTTTAAAAACCAAGATGAAAATCCTTTCTCCATTCAAGTTTTACCAGTACAGAAACTTTAAACTTGATTTTCTCAGAACTATAGTTTTCTGAATCAGCCCGATGGCTTTTACCAATTTGGATGTAACTTTGCAATCGAACATCCAATAACCAAAAGCAAGGTGTCATTTTAAAGCTTAAAATTTAATCTTTCAGTTGAGATCAAAAAATTAATTTTGATTTTGGGACCCTTAAGGTACCTTTCGATATGACGGGTCACAAATATTAATGATTTGTATTGGGTTCGTATGAAACAAACCCAAACCATTAATATTTCTTGTATTGCTATTAACTGCATGTAATATATCTGTGTGCAATTGTGATGGAGATGTGTCATCAAATAAATCAAATTTGTTTTAAACATATGTTGGCTTATTTTCAATTTTTTTAGATTCATTTTCAACTAAAATCGATGTTCAGAATTCCAAATATTCAACAAAAATCTGAAGATTTCAAATCACCAAGCATCCACCTTAAAACATAGCTTGCAGATGTGATTAGAAAATCAAGCAGGAAATTCCTGTCATTCTTGCTATCAAAAAAAAAAATCAAAGTTTCTACAAAATTAACTACTGATCAAAGTTTACAAAGACTGATGCACCGTATCTTTATTCATTTTATTCCATATTTCATCGAGTTCTCATGTGATTCTTAAAAGAAAATGTGAAAACCTGATGGTAAAAGCTTGAAGTAGATTCCCCAATGGTTGCTGAATTTTCAGCACAGGAAGCAAGCGTCATTACACATTAAAGGAGATGCAATGTTTTACTTTTCTAAATGTATATCTTCATATCTTTTGAAGTAAAATGGGTTTTTTCAACATATTGATGCCAGATACTAAATATTGTAAGTAAGTTGTTCTACCCTGTTAGAATAATTGAAATGAAACTTTAAAGGATAAGATTTTTATTACGTATGTAATAAAAATCGATTTGTCTTGGCCAATTCTGACATGACGTCAAAATATGCCTTGTTGGCTGTTTATTGATGTTACCCGTTATATAATCACATCAGTGATGCTTTGTGTTTAATTGAGTGCATTGTCAAAACAATTTTGGCTAATCAGCACTCGCTCTTTAGTGCATGTCAGGTTTCTTTGTGGATGGTTTAGGTCATAGGCAAACAAATCTTCGTCGAGTAATGTTGTGTCGCACGCTCGGGTTGAATTCAAGTCTTAAATTTTTTTCTTTTTTGAACCTTTGAAAAAAATTCATAGATAGGCCCCATAACAAAATGAAAACAGTAATATCGCTAAATCAATTTCCTCATCACTCTTACATGAATTCTTGTAATTAAACTAAATGATACTGAGCTAAAAAATATGAGTTGGCAACAAAAATTCATGAAATAAAAAAGTTAACAAAAACAAAACAGAATTTTGATCAATTTTACACAAAGGAATAACAGCAAGTTTTCTATAAATTTGAATGATCATATTGGTATGAGGAAAAAATAGCACATTATTACAAACATTAGCATACATGTACTGGAATAAATTGAAAGAAAACATGCCCCATCTATGAATGAATAATAACTTATCAAGAGGAAATTTACATCATTTTTGGTGAATGCATAATGAATTTCAGTCAGCAATTTTCCTACAAAATGTTTTCATTGTGCCACTCTTCGTATTCTGCTAAGCTTCACTGCCTATATATCTACTGTATGACACAATAAAAACAATTTCTCTCTATCTTCTCTATCAAATTCAGTAGGTAATTTATTAAGTGATAAATGTCTTGCTTAATTCACAGCTTCAAATCTTGGTTACTACACCAATTGAAATCATCCAATACCCTAGTTTCCTTAGCGGAAATAACATGCAACTATACAAGGGCCAGTCAAGTACAACTTTATAATAATATTATTACAAAGAAATATTTAGAATATGTCCTAAACAAGACTTAAAATTAAGTTTTTATTATACAAGGGCCAGTCAAGTACAACTTTATAATAATATTATTACAAAGAAATATTTAGAATATGTCCTAAACAAGACTTAAAATTAAGGTTTTTTTCCTCAAAATCAGAAAAAAATACCCAAGTATTCTTATCCTAATAAATTTGACCAAGGTTGATTTCTGACGACGGGTAATGATCCTGACCTCAGACAGCCAAGCAACATTTAAAATATAAGCCCTACACTACAACTTATAGACTACTGAACAAAACAGGAAAATGCAACGACCCCAAGTGGAAGCCCGCAGCCTATCCAAAGGTGGAAAACAAAAAAGCAACAAAACCTCCAACAGAAATGGTAGTAAGGTCTACCTGCTTGGTATAGATGGTTTCCTTCATCACATACAACAAACATGTATTATATACCGCATTATTAAATTTAACAGAGTTGATGTGGTAGGACCCGATCACATGATTTCAAATAGCTATAACCAGATCATGGAAAGCCTACTTTTAAAAGTACTATAAAGCATTAAATAGTACTTTTGAAAGTACTATTTAGCACTTTTGGAAATACTATTTAGCGCTAATAACATTTACCTTATACGCGAAGCAACTTTCACGCACAAAATTACGTACTCATCAAGCTTACGTGCACAAGCTATTTTTGCAAAGGTTATGAAAAATATGAATTTTCTTGTGCCATCAAAATCTAAAATTTGATGGGGATATTGGGTAAAAACAGCACCTTTGAAAAAATAAAAATATAATAACATTTATTTGAATAATATAATATGGGTGCTGCTATTTCGTGGAATCAGATTATTTACTGATATCAGGAACTTGCATCTAGAATCATAAATCTACTTTAAAGCCAAAAGTTTTAGATTTTACATTATCGAGATTTCACTTAGTAAGTTTCATGACCTGAAATCACAGCCAGTCCTGCTAAAGATTAATGAAATCTATAGGGAGAAGTCATGACTTCCACAACCTTGCACAAGCCACCCACATGTATGTATAGAAACATTGTGCTGCTGGGCGATGACACTGATTGCATTTATAAGGAAAAGGTACTGCTTCAATAAAATCAGCAACTATACCAAAATTCTTGATATAGACAATTTTTAAGGATGGTGTAAACGCTGTACTTTAAGTAATAATATTGCTTATGGGGTATTTTTAATCTGTTCTCAACTCTCAACAATAAACAGTGATATAGCCAGACTTTAATATTAGCAGTGTAGCCTGTATTGGTTCATCAGACGACTAATATACTCTTAAAGTCCGATATAGTGCCCATTTTGAGGTATATGATGTGATAAAATATTGTCGCTTCTGATTTTTGACGAATGCAGCTTTCATTTAATCATCTGCTCAGTGAAGGGAATCTGTTGGTGGAGTGGTAAAAAACATGTTTAGAAGGAAAACACGTTGTGCACTTCACTGAATGTTTAACTCTTTCACTCCGGCAAGCTGCTCGGAAAAGTGTGCACGATTTGCTATCATATGCTATCATAAAGTTAGGTCTCTGTGAGCCGTTCAGATTAAGACTTAAGACATAATCAAACTTCTCTTAGTCTCAAGAATGAGATTTGGTGAGAATAATATCATATTCTTTTGAAAAAAAAGAAGAAAAATGTCGGTTTGAGATTTCAAAAAGTAACAACACCATCCTTAAAATGCTGCATCTGTATACAAGACTTGATAGTTGATATAACACACGAAAGAGTTGATACAACACTACAAAGTTGATCTAATTTCACAAAGGTTAGACTCAGCTCCAGGCAAAGAAACCTCTAAGCATGCTTCAACAATACCATATTCAGAGCAAACATTTCTCAGGGGTGCAGTACTTAGCCTAAAACTGCATGCTTATGGTTGTGCAGATGTAGAAGCAATAGCAGTAGTGAGAAAATTAACCTAATTTTAACTAAACAATCAGAATAAGGGTGTTTATTATCTTACTCCTAACCCTAGGTCGTTCCTAGGAAATTCCTGTATCAAAATGCCTATTTTTCCTCATTCCACTGCTAGATTTGAATAGGGGACCCATCACACCCAAATCCAAAGTCAAGCAATAAAAAGCCTTCAGTTGGGCAATATCTGCCATATGATAGCACATATAACTTTGGAATTTGTAAGCTAATATTGTAATAGGCAAATATGTGAATGATCTTGGCACCCCTCCCCTACCCACTACCATATTACAACCTGTACGATTGTGGAATTTGTAGGCTAATAATGCCCTACAGACACTGTCAGCAGAATTCTTATTCAACAGCATCATTCCATCTGCAAGCAAGCTTGATCCAAATCAAATCGCCCCAATATGACCTTTTTCTTGATATCATTTTATACTCTTTACATGGTGTGGTATAATTCTCATTCCCAGGGGACAAATCATCTAATAGGGAATAGTATTAACCTCAATCCCAGAGGGCAAAGACAATTTGCCAGGGCAAACAATTTCAAAAAATAAAAAATCAAGTCTATTGTTACATTCTAGGGCTGTTCACACAATAAGCTCATTTTAAATCTGGATGGAATGTTGTTGGAGAACAGAAAAATTTGTCAAAAACTTTTTGTGTGGATGGATCATTCTTCCATATACACTTACGATGCATAGTAATATGAAATTGTCAGTCTGCATCATAGATTTACAGGGAAGACACAAGACGCTGCACCATTTTTATTGCGGCATGGAGACAAAATCGAGGGTATTTGGGGTTTTGCCGATAGTCCATCGCATTGTCATAATGCACAGACATTGAATACACGCATACATGTTTTACGTTCAGGTTGGCGTATCATTTGTGTAAAATATTGTTTGCTCAGCTACTGAATGTGCAGTCAACATCCTCCATGGGTAAACCTATATTGCTCCAAGTAAAGATCCAGCTTGATGGTACGACACTTGAGCAGGTTAACAGATTCAAGTATTTGGGAGTAACACTAACACCATCAAACGACTCCACCAGCGAAATCAAAAGCAGATTATTATTGGCATCAACAGCACTAGGGAAATTACAAAGAGTCTGGAGTGATAAAGACATGTCACTCTCCACCAAATTATGGCTTGTTAATACACTTGTCAACCCAGTACTTCTGTATGGCTCTGAAATCTGGACTATCAAAAAGAATGACATGAAGAAGTTGGAAGCATTTGAGATGCGATGCTACAGAAAAATCCTCAATGTCAGCTGGAAGGATAAGATCCGGAATGAAGAGGTTTTGTCAAGAATCTCCTCCTGCCACTTTCAACCAAAAAGGATCCTAGCTCGTATCACTGTCTCGCAGCTGACATGGTTTAGTCACTTGTGTCGAATGAACAACATCCGCCTACCCAAACGCATTCTTATGGAAACTGTCACAGGCACAAACAGACAGGGAAGACCAAGGAAGAGATGGGAAGATGACATCATTGTTGGTACCACCTTCCACAAGGCATATTTGGAAGCGCAAGATAGGAATAGATGGTCTGAATTTGTTTGAGGAGCCAACGTCCTATGGGACATGGTGCATAGATAGATAGATAGATAGATTGTTTGCTTGGTTTGTCTCTACGCGCAATCAGATCTCGGCACTCGGAGTTGATTTTAGCAGGAACCGAATGGACCCGAATACCTTCCAATTTGAGCTCAATGGATGACGACGCCATTACATGGGCCAGTATACAAAGTCCTGTATCTCCCCTGTAAATCTATGATCTGCATGCACCTTGCATATTGTTCACGGTGGAGATCATGATATGAATTCTACTGCCCATGTGTGTGGTGTAACATGAATTTGTATTTATACAGATGTCACCCATCTTGGAAAACCAAATTGAAGTCGCATACAGGTCACCGCTGGATCATTTGAACAAAATTACAAAATCTTGTGGGTTTTATACTACAAAACCACAAGCAGATTGTTCATGATGCTGTTTTTAAATAATCTGGAATACCTACAACAGTATGAACAGAAAATCGGAACAACTGTCTAAGCCAATATAATAGACTAGCAATGATCCCTATACACGATAACTATGTTGGTGTGAACACTGCCTCATAATTCAGTTGTCACATTTTCACCTGTGCTCATTGTATTTTCACCCGATTCTTTGTGTTTTTAACATGATTAAATTGCACTTTTCTGCACAGTATTTTGAAAGTGTTGTTGTTCTAAGATAATTTGATATTATTCTATGCCTTTGGCAACATTTTTCAAGTTTAGTTGAATTTTACCCTAGGAAAAACAAGACATTTTCAATGATTTTGCATTATGTTTCTCCTAATTCAATTTATAACATATTATACATCATGATGGTTGGTGTGTTCTATTTTAAGTTTTATTTTTAAACCATGCATGAACCTGAATATATAACTTTATATATTTTGAATGGATTACTTTGTAACCAAAGTACAGGGGCCAACTAACTTTGCTATCTTGGTGACATGCACAGCTAGCAGGAGCTAAATTATACCAAATTTTCATAATTATCTGGTAAGATTTAGCTCCAATGACATACACAGCTAAGAGGAGCAATTTGTCTGTGGTAAAGCCAAAGGGGATGAGGTGCCAAAATTGAAATCTGTTTGTTCAAAATGGGATTGGTGGTTCAAAATCTATCACTTGATTGACTTAAATCTTTGAATCCCAATGGTTGAAAGCCAAGTAATATATAGCCGTATTACATGTTTTAAGTTTAAAAATAACCTTGATCGCATATCTAAAGAGTTATTGCACATGGATGGCTGCGAGTGATGTGTTTATATTGCGCGCCTGCAAAAGTCACGCACACAAACTTCTCCTCAAATCACATAATACGGTTATATATTACCTGTTTGGCAAATCCCTATTACTTGGTTGACTTTTATCATTTATAAAGACAATTTAGGTAAATTTGTGATCTAAATATGTTTATTTTTCATTTTAATAATAAGATCTGTACCTATACCAAGTAATAAATTCTAATCCCCTGTTTGTTCTTACGCAATACGGAAGACACCTATGGTTGGGTGCTGTGTCACATTCGGCCTCATTTGATACAGCACTAAACCATAGTATCTTTTCGTATTGCATAATCATTGTGGAAAAATAAAATTATGTTATGTTATGTTATGTTATGTAAAATTGTGTCCAAAAAGTTAAAGGAATATGGACTTCTTATCAAGATTGTAGCCAGCAATTTTCAAATGTCTTTGAAGTTACCTTTCAAAAAGGATACTAAAAATCATTGATTTATTTATAACATTTTGGCAGAAAGCCAGGCTAATTCCAATAGATGAAATATTGGATTTTTTTTTTTTATATTTAGAAAGGAGAATGGAAACTTGGCCTACCTGATGCGTATCTCCTGGTCCTATTCTACCATTGCGTAAGAACTGCTTGAGATTACCCATATTCATATACGGAAAGACAACGATTGGTTTCCCATCTAAACACACATTCATCACTGATAGGATGTTTTTATGGTTAAGGCCTCGGAACATACAACTCTCACGTAGTAAAAGTTCTTTTTGCTTCTCTGACGCTTGATCTGTTGGGATAAATAAAATCATTTTTATGGTTAAGGCCTCGGAACGTACAACTCTCAAAAAGTAACAGTTCTTTTTGCTTCTCTGACGCTTGATCTGTTGGGATAAATAAAATCATTTTTATGGTTAAGGCCTCGGAACGTACAACTCTCAAAAAGTAACAGTTCTTTTTGCTTCTCTGACGCTTGATCTGTTGGGATAAATAAAATCATTTTTATGGTTAAGGCCTCGGAACGTACAACTCTCACGTAGTAACCAATCTTTTTGCTTCTCTGATGCTTGATCTATCGGGATAGAATGAAAACAATACATGATGCAAGGTTTTTTTTTTAAGTAAGTTCAGCAGATACATATCATAATAATAACATTAGATGGTCTATTATCTAGTGATATAAAGAAATACTGTTTTATCTTTTGACCCTTTCATTCCATAGTTCACAAAAAGTATATACACAATCACTGAGTGGTGCTCTGGCAACATGAGAGGAAAGTCGCAAATTTCAAAATAGAGTTTACTACATATTTTTAATTCTGTATAATCTCAGCCTTTGAATGATATGTAATATGTCACACTTTCATTCTCTATTTTATTATTTAGAGATCGAAATCCAAAGCAGTCCACTGAATATATTGCAATAAATATTAGCTGCAAATCGATTTCAAAGATTCTGATTACTACAGTGCATAGCAACATGCAATCCATTAACCATTAATAATTGCACTTCCTGGCAAAATTGACCTTCAAAACTTTAGTTATAGGTAAACACTTATGTATGAAGGCATTTTATGTCAAAAATACGAAATTTGACTTTCCCCCCTATTTTTACTTTAGATCTATTATTCAAAAAGTAGATTTGCGACTTTCCTCTCATTTTGCCAGAGCAGCCCACATTTGCTCTTTCACGCCAAGAATGGAAGCAAATCCAAGACTCAACTCGCAATATAACCAGGTGAATTTAAGAAATGAGTGAAACAAGATATAGAAGGCCTGCACGAAATGAAACCATACTTTAAGGCATTAGCCACGATCATCAAAGTGAAGGTCAACTTTCCTCAACACCTACTGATTTTATTGCATTTTTAGAAAGTACTTCCAACTAATAACTAATATCCAAAACCATTCTTGTTGAACTTGAACATTTATAGTAAAACAGACAATTATTTGTTCGTTGAATTTCTCATTCTCCGGAGAATGAGAAATTCATTGTTTCTAGAAATAAATCACTGAATTCTTAAAATTTAAACTTCTTTGTTACTAACAATATATTTTAGTGAAGAGATCGTTTTGTTAAGTATATTTAACCTTCCTAATAATATTCACTTTTAAATCAACATTCGTACATTTGGGATCGTAAACTCTAGGAAAATAGAAACACTGCTGATAGAGCCCCAAGAAATGAATTTGGCTGAAAATTGTCTTTTTAGAGCAAGTAATATGTGAACATCCAAAACTTCAAAAAAAGGTGTTAAAAACCAAGATAAAATTTCCCTCTCCATTCAAATTTTACTCAGAACAAAAATTTCAAACAAGATTTTCTCAGAACTATAGTTTTTCCGAATCAGCAAGATACCCTTTACCAATTTGGATGTAACTTTGCAACCAAACATTTGATAACCAAAAGCAGGGTATTATTTTAAAGCTGAAAATTCCAGCTTTTAGATGAGACAAAAAAAATCAATTTTGATTTTCGATATGATGGGTCACATATGATTTTGTTTGTTTGTTTTGATTCTACTAAGGTCTTTCTTTGATTCAATAAGTTTTCACAAGTTTTCATACCAAAGTGGATCGTTGCTGATGCCTTGATTTGTACCATCCTACCTACCTGTTACTGTCTTGACAAAGACTTCGGCGTCTGTGCCATCCTGGTATTCTTCTGTACTGGAATTAGACATGACTAACTTGCCATGATACACTCTACCAAATGTACCTGCAATTCAAACAAAAGGGTTCTCTTGATTATTGTTCATTGTTCATTTTTATTTCCATAACAAATACATATAATATAAAATCAAGCAAGAATTTAAAAATACAATCTACATCAAAAACATTAAAAGAGAAATCAAATACAGGTATGGGGGATATTACTAGAAGGCCAATAAGGCCCATGGATTGAATACCCCTTAAATTAAAGAGGGAAAAAAACCCTTACAGTACAAAAACAGACGAAACGTACAACCACTAGACAAGACGGGGACAAATGCTCAAAAAAAGAAAAGTTTGAAAAAGCTGGAAAAGGTGCATTAATGTTCAAAAGACAGACTAAATTATTCGTATTTTAAAATGAGTTTCTGTTTTAAATTGCTACGGAAGTTTTTAACCGATTTTGAGTTTTGTATCGATTTATCAAGGGTACTCCAAAGATGTGGACCAGTAGTTAGAACAGAATGATCAGAAAAAATCTTTTGATGTTGGTATATTATGCTGCATTGTGTCTGCTTATACTGACCTAGAAGCTTATTTGGTGATTCCATTTACATTCAAAGCAAATACAACAGAATTTCACACCACAGAAGATACCATGGTAATCACAATTTCTGCCCTACAATGCAGTACGTGTACTTAAAAAACACAGCAGATACTTCCTTCACTTCAATCCACTTAACTGCAAAAAAGTTGTATGTACATATGTTTGATAGAGTAGATACTGCCTTAAGGGCACAGTTAACCCCTGGATTTCAGAGTTTGTTTTTTGCTTGTAAAAGTTTTAATATTTGGTAAAAGTATATATATGAGCATACATTTTCTGAAAGGAAATTTAATGAAGAATGTGATTTTGATATCGGATTGTCTCAACAAAATATACTTTTTGAGTAAATCGTCATTTTATCAAGTTTTGACTGCATTTTTTTCAAACAAGCTATCGAAAAAATCTATTCTGGAAAACTTGTTTCCTATTAAGTTTCCTAATCTGGACCGTTTGGTCTAGGAACATATTTTTGGTTTTTCCAAATAAATGTTTGGTTCTAAAAATATTGAATAAACCATCAAAAAAGTTACTATTATAATATTTTTTTTTATAATATATACATAACTCTAGTTGCAGGACCTAATTTGTAAAAATAAACAATGTGTTCCTAAAAAAGAATGTCTACTACAAGATGAATATTAAAGTTTAAGTTATACATGTTCCGAACTATAGTTATCTTGTTTGAAAATTTGATGTTTTTTACAAAAAAACAAATAGGAGAAATCCTGTTTTTCTTCTAAAAATAGATCATTTTGACCTAAAAAGGATAAATTATAATGTATTAAACTTGGATATCTGACATGAAATGTTATTATCTTACATGTATTAATGGTTTGCACCATACTAAATTTTAAGATCCAATTTTTAGGTCATAATTATGAAAATATTAATAGAAAACCAAAAATATTATTTGTTACTTATTTGGTCTTTGTTTACAATTTTGACAATAATATTGTGTGATTTCAAAAATCGAGCTACGCAAGAACAATAACGCAACACGTTAACCCGCACATGCAACATTTGTTGCCGCACAAAAGGCACAAGCATTAAGGCATGCAACCACGGCGCAAAATGTAGGACACACATCTATGCCCATTATTTCCCCACCAACAGCCACGTGGCTTTTTAAAACAGAACATGTGAAAATATCATTTCTATTTCTCTATAACTGGTGTAAAACATTGCGTTTCATAATATTTTATTGTCTGTTACTAAAGATTACATATTAAAGTATCCAAAAATGCAAAAAAGTGAAATTCTGTATTGGAACAAACCGCCAGGGGTTAACTGAGCCCTTAAGATATGGATGAGAATTGATCGTCTGCTCATTTCTGCAGGATTTCTCAAAGGGAAAAGAAAGTAACTTGCAAAGTGTCTGCAATGCACATACTGCGTTTTTACTTTGTAGGGCAGATTTGCAGAGTGAATAAATCACACCACAAATGCTTAAAATATTTCAACTTAGCTGGTGATAATGATTGAGTTCATTGATGTGGTAGTCAACTGGTTTCTGATCGATTACCCCCCCCCCCCCTTTGGTTCTTGCACATTACACATACCTTCTAATAACGTGTCTCCTAAACTAATTCTGTTTTCTTCTACAATAATATCTGCTAATTTGATGTGGTAG
>JXSR01S075031.1:276324-288213 GCA_000969725.1 Ophiothrix spiculata | reverse complement strand
TGGCAAGTTTTTCATGTGTTAATGTGGCAAACTACACAAAAGTTTGGAATGTACATCCATGTAGATTCCTGGTATGTACATCCATGTACATTCAATACAATACGTTTGTTAACAAAATCTACAAATCCATTTTTTTTCCATTTTTTCACACTTAAAACCATTTCCTTGGTAATATACATGTCTAAAATGAGCAGTGATTTTTTAAATTTCTGGAATGGGATAATGCAAGATTTGGTAGAGTTAGGATTAACGGTACGTATCTATTTATAACTAGCGCTTGACAAAAAACCCTATGCAAACTAAACTAAGCTTCTTCTCTGCAACCACCAGTTTGACCAAATTTTTGACAGTCTGTTTGGCCATCTTACTATTCTATGGGGTACTTAGTTTTTTCATGTTGATCAAGTAAATTGTCTTTCCTTACCTCATATTGCTGACAATGTAAATGATGTTAACTTCATTTGAGGTGCAATTGTTGTGGAATTAAAAAAAATAAAGGGAAAGCACGAATTTGCCTAGGTCAGACTACCTATCTCTATTTTGAAGAAATTGGGCCAAAACTCCACCAAAGCAATATTCAAAGCTACTGTGTAAAATGCTGCAATCTCTACTTTACTGTAAAACTTGTTCAGCTTAATCATGGTTATCATACTGAATGTGTTTTCATTTCCATCATATAACCAGAATAGAGTTCAGCTATGGAATTTGGTATGAATAGTGATTTTATCAAAATCTCACCAATTTATAAATGTTTCACACAAAAAGGTAATTCAAAGCTAGATTTATTATCAAACTGTGCTATTCATTTAAGTATAAATCTGGATGCATTGAACTTTCAGTGAACCAAAAATTCACTTGATCTGAACACTCTGTTATTTCCCTCCAGTTCACACTAAGAATCATTGAATTCAGTCGGGTGAAGTCGCATACTTTAAAATGTGTTTATGGTAGGCAGAAAATTGAGTGCGAACCGGTGTATAGGGCAGATTTCCTATTAGTTTCAAAGTATATATACTTGAAGGTGAAAATCAGATTACATTAAAGGAACACCGTCTAATTGTTTGAGGGTAAATAAATCCAAGAATTTGAAGAGGTTCTTTTTTTCTGCTTATAGTCTTGTCCAAACAAGTGGGAAAAACAATATTTTGTCTAAAGATATTTTGTCCAATATCATTTTGTCCAAAACCGTTTTGTCCAATTTTAATTTGTCCATTTATAATGTGTCCACATCCTATTTTGTCCAACTACGCTTAGTCCAAAATTATTTAGTCCCATGTTCATTTTGTCCTTACCCTATTTTGTCCAAATATACAAGTATTTAATCCAAAGCTATTTGGTCCAACCTATATTTTGTCCGTGTCTTAGTTCCTCCTAAAGTTGTGCCGTAACTTGATGCAATTGTAATGCGTCTAAACTTCTTGCATCCCTCTTGCTTTGGCACACTTTTTGTGTATACATGTGTGGTGATTAAATTAAGGTGCACTTAAATGAGGCATCTTTGATGAGGTATAAGACGACACACAACAACAAATATGTGATGGCTCACCCCGAAAGGGTGGACTTTGCAGAAGATATCAATTTTGATTTAATCATTTCATCTTTTATAGCGTTTTCGAAGCTTTAAAATGACACCTTATTTGTTGAAATTGATCAAGGCAATCACATTTTACAACAGAAAATCCGCTGGAAATTCTTATTATTTTCTTTATTTTTTGCTGCCTATTTTCTCCAGTTTCTCGAAAAGTGTTCTGTTGCAAAGTCCCACTTTTCAGGGCGAGTCATCACATATAGCAGCCGCGTGTGGTCAGTCGAGATTCGGCTTGTCTCGAGTGACCCAGAATACCCCCTATTTGAGAATCATGGCTGAAGATGCCATTGCACGGGCCGGTATACTATAGGAAGTACATGATCTCCCCTCTATAGCTTTGTGTATGAATTAGGTTAATAGATTTGGCATTTCACTTTGCTCGATAAATGTATGTCACCAAATCATTGCACTTCTTTGTAAATTTTGATTGCAATTCAGTTCACTCAGCCCCTACAGGCCTCATGATTGGACTATCAAAATTCACTGTGCATGCTTCGAATTGTCTTATTTCACGAATAACATGAAATCAACATTTGTTTTAACCTGTTACTATGAGGAGAGTTGTCCCTCACCCCCATTTAGAAAATATGGTAAAAATGCTTGGGAGAACGGGGTTTGAGTATCTTGGTTAACCACTTACTATATGTGACGGATGCATTAGCTATTTTATCCGGTGGCGGTGGTATTAACGGTTCTAAATATGGTGGGTAGGTTCCTTGACCAGAATCATCTATTTGGCTAGAATCTGAAAAACAAATGTGAAAAAAAAAATGACTTGCATAATAAAAACAAAAGAAAACTTTTATTATGATTTGTTTTAGCAAAGTTAAATTCTCCTCACAAGTGAAACTTATGAATTAAAGTAACAAATTTCATTGTTTGGGAAAATTAATACACTTGCTGTGAATTTTGATAGCTGTCCAGTTCACTCAGTCTAGGTCTTGAGTATTGGACACATTGAACAATTCATCGATGTGCATTGATTTTGTCCCAATGTCACTTGCAAGATCAAAAGTACTGGTTTTCGGAACCAGGCGATCCCCCTGGCCGACGCGATCAGAAAAAAATATCAAGTTTAGGGAAATTTGACCTCACATGACCTTTGACCTTGGTGTGTGACCTTTGACCTCATCAACATATGAGAGTTCTTACATTATATCCATAAACCAAGTTTGGTTCCAATTAGTCTTCACCTTTTGACATTAGGCCAAATTGACATTTTCAGCCTATTTCACAACTTGACCTCATGTGACCTTTGACCTTGGTATGTGATATTTGACCTCATCAACAAATCAGGGTTCTTGTATTTTATCCATAAACCAAGTTTGGTTCCAATCGGATTTCAACTTTTAAAATTAGGCCACATTGGCATTTTTAGCCTATTTTACAACTTGACCTCATATGACCTATGACCTTGGTGTGTGACCTTTGACCTCATCAAAATATAAGGGTTCTTACATTATATCCATTAACCAAGTTTGGTCCCAATCGGACTTCAACTTTTCAAATTAGGCCAAATTTGCATTTTCAGCCTATTTTACAACTTGACCTCATATGACCTTTGACCTTTGTATGTGACCTTTGACCTCATCAAAATATGCGGGTTCTTACATTATATCCATAAACCGGTACCAGACCATACAGAGGACGAATAACGGTGCGCGATGTTTTTTTAGGCTAGTAATGCCTACCAGTTGAATCTGAAGTTTTATATTGTTTCTCATCATTAATAAGATGTAAACAAAAACAATATCTTGATGGATGATGGTTAGAATCCAATGACATATGGTTCGGAAAAAATCGCGAGCTTCAGTGACCAAACTCACCTCATCTTGATCCTTGGGTCTGCGCTACTGGTTTGTACAGTGCAAAAAATGAAATTAGCAACTTTTAAAAATTGACCTTGAGGGTTTTAAATGTTCATAACTTCAATGTTTCTCAGTCAATTATCAGAAATAGGGTGTCAAATGAAAGCTGAAATTCCAGCGCTTGTTCACAATATCTTCAAATTACGTTTGCGAGTACCGTATTGGCGCACGAGCCATTTTTTCGAGACGAGGAGATACTTGTTTGGGAGTCTTTACTTTTCAAGCCAGGAAAGCAATCAACATTTACCTATATTTTTAATTATTATTTTATAATCAATCAGATATCTAAAAAGAAATCACAATTAAAAAGTTGATTCCATACCTCGTAAACAGGCTTTCCTTCTCTTGAAATTTAAAACGGTTTGATTAACAGCTGAGTAGAGCGTTAAGTTGACTTGCATAGTGACACCAACTTCCCCTGCTCCGTTGCCTGTACACTCAAGGCTGATGGCAAAAACTGAAACCAAAAAAAAGCAAAAATTGATGCATTACTGCATTTCAAGAGCATGTCAGTTAAAGCATATGGTCTATGGTTAAAGCAATACTATAAAGTGTTAAAAATGAAGCCCCCTGTCACCAATGACTTTTTATTTTTTTAGCTTATTGGGTTTGTTTTAGGTAGAAATTAAAACTCTCCAAATGATTTGGCTTAAATATGCTTACTTTTTCTGTTATGGCCATTTGTTGAATTAAATTCGGGATCCTGAATTTAATTCCACATGTATTAGTATAGGAAAGCATACATATATTTGTACTTTTTGTCTATTTTTCAGTGGCAAAACAATTTTTTGACAAAATACACTTGAAAACGCTTTTAGGTAGTCACATTTCTTCATTTTATGCTAGTTTAATAAATCATTTTTGATCAAAATCTTATAGTATTGCTTTAATATGGCTCGACATTAGTCTCAGCCTTGTAAAGTAACACTACATAAAATGCCTAAAAATATTGTAGTGTTGCCCTTTTCCTACAGACCCAAAAAAGGCAAAATAAGGTTGGGATTTTTTTACAATTTCTTTCTATTAAACTCACCGTTTCTAGTACAGAAACTCACAATAAATGTATTAAATTAACAAATCTTTGGTGTCATGTCAAAAATAACTGAAAAATGATCTTGCTGTGTTGTCACATGACTACAACATGCATTGCAAGTTATGAGTGGTCAGACGTGCTGTGTGGGCCACAAAAATGAACAGTGAGATTAACATGTGTCCTCCCTGCACTGCAATTTTTCCATGTTTTTGAAAAATGTAAAGGTTATGGCCTCTCAAAAAATTTATTTAAAAAATGGATAAAATAAAGTGCAATACAGGTTGTGATCAATGCTTTTCTGAAAAATTGTTCACAAAATTCATGTAATCTTCCAGTTTTAGGATTAAATTGGAAGATGCGGTGAGCACAAGATGTTAGCAAAATCTGTCCTCAAGCGGGCAGGACCAGACAATTCTCCAACAGTAGGCAGTCTGGCTTATATAGTTCACAGAACATTTCCTTCTTTTCTTGTGTTTCTTTGTTTCTCACCTGTTTCTCTCTTCGGTACTTTGCCATCTGTTGTTATATTGACTGTAGGATGCCGTAGTAGCCATGGGTTTTCTGATTTTAAATTCATGGAATAATACACCTGTAAGCAGCAACAAAATAAAGTCAAAAGTTTTAAAGTGAAGGTGTCCATTTAAACATTTCCAAGGAGGGTTTTAAATAAGGTTGTTGTCAAGAACCAGTTCCATTGTCGACAATCGACTAATCTCAAAAAACCAGACGTCATGTTGACAAATTGTCAACAAAATATCCCATACAATTTGTAGTACTTACAATTGAAGGGGTAGGCGCAATATAGTGCTAACCCACACCTAATTTTCGACCACGTTTGTTCTGGTTTTGAAACAGATGCGTTTAAAACAAGTTATTACATCATTTTTCTATTGATTTTGGGCAAAACATCTCTGGTTCAGTTTAATTATCACCATATTGTATATTACTTTCAGCAAAATCGTTGTATGTCTAAGATGTAGCCGTTCAAAAGTCTAAGGGTGGCTTAAAAATCATAGCCCCTTAGCACTATATTGCCCCCGAATTCATATTCAGAGCCATAGATCATTTAGAAACACTGAACGACTTTTGGAATCACTGAATTTATAATCCTTGCATCAAGTTCTCTTAGATCTGGTATTTTGAAAAAGAAAAAACTTTTGCATCTAGTGTTTCCAGAAAGTCAAAAATTGTAATGTGCAAGATCTTGAGGCAATATAGTGCTAACTCTCACTTTTCAAGTGACTGGCTTGTTTTATTGAAATCACGTGAGACTTCAATTTTGGTCAAAATATCTTCACTCAACCATGTACTTCATTATAATAAACTTTAGTCAAAAATCATTCAAATCAAAACCAGTAACTTGTGCAGAATGAGGGTTAGCGCTATATTGCGCCTACCCTTCAATTACAAATCAAAAATTGACTCTGAGTTGTCAATATAAATCTTTTAGACTTGGAACCCCAGATTTTGGCCATTTCACTCTCTGATGTAATCATCTAATCCATGTATGCTAAGAAGTTTTGTGTTCTTTTATGACTAAAAGGGTTAACAGGGCAGTAATGTAACAGGGTACCACACATTTTTGCACTTTTTGAACTGATTTTTCACACATTTTCACATTTAAAAAAAAACTAGCCCTGCTTTGTGCCGTTTTAAATCGTGCTGAAATCCCCCATACTTAGTTTCATGGGTGGGGATCATGTTTTGGAGTAAAATATGGCATACCATACATTGAGCAATGGAAATGATGCAATTAATGCTTTTGTATATATTGTATTGTATTGTATTGAGCTTCAATAGTTTAATATTATAAGCATATAAACAAATAATAGAACTTACTTGGGTATCTGTATACCAAAAGAAATAGAGCTGGTTGATTTCCGCTCTTACAGGCATATTGAATTCTAAGGCAGCCTCTCTCACATCACCCTCATGGACATAGAAAAGTTCTGCTGGAAAACCTGCGCAAAGATAAAACATGAAATGATTCATAAATTAAATTGCTAAACCTACAGTTGCAAACAATGCAAAAATCAGTGTCTAACCACTAGTGTGACCAGGGTATGACTTTGGATGCTGAAAAACGCCGTCATAAAAAGTGGACTCATTTATAAGGGCAAAAACACCCTTAGACCTTATAAATGGTGGACCCATTTATAAGGGCGTTTTTGCAAAATTGTCAAAAAAAAGGGCAAATAGATGGGGTTTTTGACCTAAAAATACCCTAAGAAATTGGTATGATTTTTCAGACCTCAGGCTGCACACCCCTGTCACACTAGTGTAATCAAGTCAATAGAACATTTTGGATGTTTTAAAAATCACAGCTTTTCTAAAAGACAGTCGTGGCATGAGCTATACAAGTATTGACAAATTGTAACTTTAAACTAAGCAAGAGCAAATATTTGACATCTACCGACTGTGGCACAACATGAAAGGTACAGCGCATGAAATACTAGAGCACATTAGTTGGTAAAATGATGGACAGAGCCATGCAGAATTCACCATTTATTGACATAATGGCTTCAAGTTTGCTACTATTAGGTGCTGAGTTTGTTTAGCTTACAGGCCGTTTCTGTAGGATCAATAGCGATGTCAAATCAAACAAGTTTAGTCTCATGGCTGAAATTCAATATGAATGTGTCTGCTTTATGTAGTGGCAAATAATGTGAGATACATTGTATGAAATTTCTATTTTGATTGTAGTCATCTTTAGGCACCATGCACGTTATTTGCAAACAGAGCATTCCATGGATGAGGGAGTAATTTGAGTAGAAGGAATCAACTGACAAAAGTTTATGAATTCTGAAAGTACCTAAGGAGGTAAAAGTTTGGGTCTATGTTATAATGATCTAGTCTGATGTGTGTTGCATTTGAAAATGATGGCCGGTGACTTGCAAAAAATCACCAATTATTGACATTATGCCATCAAGTTTGCTACTATTTATGAGTTTGTTTAGCTTACAGGCCGTGTCTGTAGGATCAATAGCAATGTCAAATCAAACAACAAGTTTAGTGTCGTCGCAGAAATCCTGGCAGAAATTCAATACGAGTGTCTGCTTTATGTAGTAGCAAATAATGTGAGATATGTTGCATGAAATGTTGCACTAAAAGTTCCATTTGATTTTTACGTAGACATCCCTCTACGGTTTTCATGCTATTTGCAATGGAGTATGTCCCGGATAAACAAGGAGTAATGCGAGTAAGGAAGAATCAAGTTTAAGAATTCTCAAAGTGCCTATTATGGAGGTAAAATAGCAAGATATATAAAATCTCTGTCAAAAAGGCCTTTCAATGGACAAGTCTGATGTGTGTTACATAGGAAAATGATTGACAGTGTCTTGCAAAAATTCACGAATTATTGACATACTGCCTTCAAGTTTGCTACTATTAGGTGCTGAGTTTGCTTAGCTTGCAGGCCGTGTCTGTTGGATCAATAGCGATGTCAAATCAAACAAGTTTAGTGTCATGGCTGAAATTCAATACAAATGTGTCTGCAAATAATGTGAGATACGTTGTATGAAAGTTCTATTTTTCATCCCGGTCGGTGCTGTCTAGATACTCACAATCAAACTATGGACATAAAGTGCGCCTTTGAGCAGCCATTATGGAGGATGTGATCAGATTGTGATGTCTGTATAGACAGCCGTGCTGTGATCTAGATGAAATGGCACGTTAGGCCTAGTATCCATTGCCTGTTCGCATATTCAGTATTCCCTTGTCTCGTTTACTATTGTTTATAATTGTGCGGCGCAACACAGACAATAAACTTTGTTCTGCTTAGTGATCATACTAGTGGCCTTTGTACGGCAGATGATTCTTACGACCTGGCAGCACCAACAATCAACATGTTCATACTTGGTGAGCACCAGGTAATAGGAGTATCTGCCGTACACAGGCCACTGATATGATCACCAAGCAGAACGAAGTTTATTGTCTGTGTTGCGCCGCACAATTACGAACAATAGTAAACGAGACAAGGGAATACGGAATATGCGAACAGCCAATGGATACTAGGCCTTAAATAAGCCTGATGTATGTATGATGTATGTATGTATTGTAGTCATCTTTAGGAACCATGCACGCTATTTGCAAACAGAGTATTCCATGAATGAGAGAGTAATGTGATTAGAAGGAATCAAGTGACAACAATTTATGAATTCTGAAAGTACTTTAGGAGGTAAAGTTTGGGTCTATGTTATAATCTAGTCTGATGTGGGTTGCATGTGAAAATGATGGACAGTGCTGTGCAAAATTCACCATTTATTGGCATACTGCCTTCAAGTTTGCTACTATCAGGTGCCGATCTTGTTTAGCTTACAGGCCGTGTCTGAAGGATCAATAGCGATGTCAAATCAAACATGTCTAGTGTCATGGCTGAAATTCAATACAAATGTATCTGCTTTATAATGTAGTAGCAAATAATGTGAGATAGTTGTATGAACGTTCTATTTTCAAGTCACGAAAATTTATGTATTCTGAAAGAACATAAGGAGGAAGTTTGGGTCTATGTGATAATGATCTAGTCTGATGTGTGTTGCATGAGAAAAAATGATGGACAGAGACGTGAAAATTCATCATTTATTGACATACTGTCATCAAGTTTGCTACTATTAGGTGCTGAGTTTGTTTAGCTTACAGGCCGTGTCTGTAGGATCAATAGTGATGTCAAATCAAACAAGTTTAGTGTCATGGCTGAAATTCTATATGAATGTGTCTGCTTTATAGATATTCAAAGTGTCTATAGATTTTATCAGTTGGCAAATGAGACACAGTTGAGGTAATAACAAGGTGTAGTACCTGACAATACCGCTTAATAAATGAAAATGTCTCCAATTAGTCAAATATATTTTATTTTAAGGCTGACCTAACAAGAAATTTTTTTAATGATTGGTGAACATGTGAAAATAATTCTTTATTTATAAATTATTAAACCATCTTTAGAGTAAACAAAAAACAATAAATCAAAGAAATACACGGGTAATGCAAAATCATTGACAATTAATCAGTGGATTCATTCAAGCAATTGTTGTCCCCCCTTTTTAGAAATCTATTTAAGCTAACTGCTTTTCAGCATTAGGTATACATCCCGGGTATATATGCAGTTTTTGAATATGATTTGTTTAAAACCTTATTTCTTTTCTATCTAGATAAAAAGATGAATAAAAAATAAATGCATAGTGGAAATTTCACTTGATTCGATAGTATTTAGAAACTGACACACTCATTTTTCTCAATAATGCATATGTGATGGCTCACCCTGAAAAGGGGGACTTTGCATATGATATCAATTTTGATTTTATCATTTCATCTGTTACAGCATTTTCTAAGCTTTAAAATGATACCTTTAAGGACTTGTTGAAATGATCAAGGCAATCAAATTTCATAACTGAAAATCTGCTGGAAATATGTATTTTCTTTATTTTTTGCTGCCTATTTTCACGAGTTTCTTGAAAATAATCTGTAGCAAAGTCCCCCTTTACATATTTTGTGGCAATGTATCACTCAAGAATTCTGACAAGCTAAAAAATCCAAATTTTGACAGCATTGACTTTAGGGATGAACTTTAATCATGAACTGCACCTTAATTAATTTCATCCTTTTCAATACAAAGTCAAGAATAATAAATTTTAAAATTAAATCAAATAATCTACACATCTTAGCCTGACACACTCTGTCTCCACTGTAAAAAACAATTTTCCTATCCTAGTATTGAACAACAATTTTACATAATAACATTTAATATAATTGTCAAATAGACAAAATAGTATTTTACTCAATTCTGTAAAATGACAACATTTCCCTTTCGTTTTGTTAACATTGACCTCCAACAAAACTGCTGGAGGCTACAAATTCCTTAATTCATTGTGTACAAAGCAATGGAAACTACGAGCTAGAGCCGCCTTTTGTTTGCAGGCAACATTTTGTAGAATTTGGTGACCAGCCACAGAAAATTCAATTGAAGTACTCTCTTCTCTCAAAGAACAAGTTCAAGACCTGCCTATGAAATCTGATAATTAAACTTGACCTTAACCCTTAGTATGAGGCAATTTGTAAACCAAACTACCACAACATCAAAGTGGGAATACACCTTAATGAAAATCCAATAGCTACAGGGCACAATGTTCCTTGCAATTTTGATCATAGGTTTGGAGCAGGCTTCACACTGACTCATCTACCCATGTCAAAATCCAATATTTACATTGTTAATCTATTGGGATTCCATGTATCCTGGGAATTGTATCTCATCCCTCAGGTCAAGTTCAATAATGCCATTGGTAAGTGAGTGTTAATAACCTCTGAAATTCAATAGAATCAATCATTTACCTCAAGTAAAATGTGGTGCATTTCAACTTGAAAAGCTGGTCAGAAAAAAAATCATTTTTTGATACGCATTTTATTTTACAAATACTAGCAAAAATGTGCCAGATTCTCCTCAACAAGAGCTAAAAAGGACAAACTTGGAACTGGGTAGCATTAAGATGTAGACATATGCAGGGTGAAAAAGCAAAATACAAAAATTCACCATATTTTCCACTGCAACCACTCAAGACTTCCTGCTTTGTTTGATGTTATACAAGAGATATGTATACACCTTGATACCATGATGCCATTGCTATCTTCTGATGATAGGACAGTGACAATGGCTTAAAATTTCTTAATATTTACAAAAAGCCATCAGTGGATCATCAAAACTACTGAAAAAAAGATATTTTTCTGATTATTAGTTTAATTACCTAACAAATATATATCTTCCCAGCCCCCCAAAATGATGAAAAAAATTCAGGAATCAGATGACAATAATATTATTTCACATTACCACGGACCTCTTTTTCAGTTCTTAAGATCAAGTCAAGCACTTATAATGGTTAATATAATTCATAAAAAAAATTATCAATTCATAGAAAATAATATTGTTCTCATTTTTACATCATTGCTAATGCAAAACCATAGATACTCTTTATTCAAACCAAAGGGATACTTGATCAATATACATGGTAAACGATGTAATAGAATAAAAAAGAAACAGTATTACTCATCCAATCATGCAATATTTATGATAGATTCAGCCAAAATGTCTGGCCTCAAGTTTGTCTTAAGGAGAGGTCACAATCTATTTTGTATCTATATAGTATCGCTCCTTTTTATGAGGATGCTAATATGATAAAAAAAAAAATTGTTAGGATATTGCTTATGAGGACATTGTCCAATGCAAAAAAAATAAATAATAATATGAAAGAAAAAAAAAAGTAAAGAAAATAGGTATTTTCAACCTTTTTAGCCCATATAATATTATCCCCTGTTTGTTCATGCAATACAGAAAATCCGTCCTCATCTGATACGACCTAAAACCAGTGATATTTTCCGTATTGCATGAAAACAAGCAGAGGGTAATGAATTTA
>JXSR01S075031.1:216445-244619 GCA_000969725.1 Ophiothrix spiculata | reverse complement strand
TAGAACACAGAGAATTACACGAAAACAGACAATCCATATAGGCAATTACAGGCACCTGTATCATTGGCACGCGCACCCCGGGGTTCTACAAAAATATTTAAAAAAGAAATAAAAACAATAGGAAAACAACGAAAAAGAGGACACATTAGTCCTAATTACTGCTAATAATTCATTTGGCGACCCGTCCATCCAATACAGGCATGTGCCCCTGGATCCTTCACCGTTTTGGACTAGCTCGCACAACCCGGGTTACGCAATCCTGGCTACGCACCTGTGTATCTGAAATGCTGTTGTCACAAATTACTTGAAACTTACTCCTTCAAAATAGATTCAAAAAAAATATTTATAGGGTTAGAATTAAAACATAGCATTTTTAATCATAGAACACACAATTATATTGTAATAAAAAAAAAAAGAAAATGAAAAATTACTCATTCCCCTGACCATCTATATCTATATTTTCCTTTTTTTAAATAATATTCACGGAAAGCCAGGCTAATCCCAGAGGGTGATTTAAGCCCTTCCCTTAACACACAGCAACATATCAGTAGACCCCATGGAATGTTAACCAAGGTCACTCCACTACTGCATTCATTTGTATGTAAACAGTTTGAATTTACTCTATTTCAAACTGCATTTTGAGAATGAAAAACTCTGTCCAACTCAGGTTTGTTTGCATTGATATCAAGCTGTGATTATCCTCTTTCTGAAGGTCCTTTTCATTCATAGTTGGACAAAATAATAAATTTTCTATAGCAAGCTTTCCATCAGTAGTTTTACATATAAGTCTATGCAGTTGGTTCACTGAGTGTGCTGTTTGTAAGCTGTGGAAATAGCAGTTTGAATTGAATGATGGGAAGGGCTTAAATCAACCTCTGGGCTAATCCCAATAGTGCATATGCATTAAATTTCCGGGACGCCTCCATAGTGTGAAAGAAAGGATATTGAAAAGAATTTTCGATTTTTAGATGCAGGAGGAAACCAAAGTGCTTGAAGAAAACCTGCAGGAATGAGTATGGGTTGACAACCAATTTCACGTGCAACCTACAATCAGGGAAAAAAGTCTTTGGAACACTACAGTCTTTTCAGGTGCATTAATCCATTTAAAACACTAGAAATTACAGTAAGAGACGGGTAAAGTTGAAGGCAATAAAGAACTCTTCTCTTCTGACCATCCCCTTCCTCACCCCTGTTTCAATGTTGGATGTAAAGATGCTCCTCATTAGCGTGTCCAGGAGGGGGGCTTTGGATGCTGAAGCCCCCCGTACTTTGTTAAAAATCATGCAAAATCAGCCGATTTTTGATGTTTTTAGGCTTCAAGCCCCCGGCAAAATACTGAAAGCCCCTCTTAGCCCCCGCAGGAAAATATCCTGGACACGCCGGTGCTCCTTGTGTTCGGATCAACATTGAGCGGGGAATGGGGAAAGCGTGCGAAATCAATGACATGCACAGATAATTGTGCCAAGACTTTTTTCCCTGATTGTAGGTCCAACTAGGAATTGAACCCGGGCCGCATTGGTGAAAGGCGAGGGAAGAAACGCTGGGCCAACCCATTCATGTTACATGTTTACATTCATATTTCCTGTTACTTTCACTTGAATATCTTTGTATTTATCAGAAATGAATGAGAATCAAAGAGGAGAAATGTTCTCTTGAAAGACTCATTAAAGCAGAGATGTAACACATGAACAATCAAATTTCCTGAAATGCGTAAAAATGTCATTCAAACAGAGCAGTTTCCTATTCTTTTGTACTTGGTTTAATTTCCTGAAAATACAAATATTTTGAGTAAATTTCCTGAATTCAGGAAATTTCCTGAAAAGTTACATCCCTGTTAAAGGTATAGGTTCCTATTTTAGCATATTTTATGTAAAATGACTTTTAACTGATTGACCTTGACCTTTTAAATGCATTTTGTGAAATGTCAACCCCAGTTTGCTTCTTGTTTTCTCCTGAGAAACAAAAGAAATTATGCAACCCTGGGGATGAGGCTGTTATGTAAATACAAAAGAAATGGAAAATAGGTATATCAATTAATTTTACATTTTAGGCTATATAGATCTCTAAAACTATAAAAAAATTGGAGGAGAAATTTTGGACTTAGAATCTGATGGGCTTTCATATGACATCAGAAAGTATACTACTTCTGAATGAGCCCAGGGGGTTAGAATGAGATCGGAACCTACACCTTCAATGAAAAGGGCGAAATATCTCGAAAGAGATCATTATTTCTCATCCCTACACCATTCAATGCTCACTGTATAAACTTCAGCACAGCAAGCTGTAAAAGACACCATGACTTACAGGGAAAAGTAGATATACTCCAATAATTAACATCCTGCACCCCCTGGGGATATGTTAATTTTCTCAAATTTAAAGGTCATCCTAGCTCATGTGGTGAAGCGAACTTGGCGAAGACTTTGAAATCAAGTCATGACTTCAGGCCACCAGTGCAGTTTAGTTTGTTTCTTTATTTTAATCATACTGATGATATGAAAGCTGTATTATTCTTGGAGCTTAGATGGAAATATGTCTTGTATATAAATTACAGTCATAGGCATATCAGGTGTGTATACAGATGATATTTGGGAAATGAAATTATATTGAACACTGTTAGGCTATAGATTATTAATATTAAAACATGAACACCAAAATTACAATTCAGTGTTATACCTATTTTCATTTATCTCACTAAATTATAATGGGATAAATGAAAATTATATTACGTATTCTCATTATCCAACTAAAAATTAACTTTAACTCTTTCACTCCAGAATAAAATTTTCACAATTAGTCCTATTTAGACAGCAAGCCGCTGTGAGCGGCTCACAAACACCTCACTTTATGAAAGAATATGATAATTGTCTTGCGCCAGGGTTGTTCTCTTTGCTAATGAAAATGATGGAACTAGATAGCTCTTTATTTCTACTGTTTGCTGGCGAATTTTCAACCAATTTAGGCTTGTAGTTTCTTTTTAGAGCAATTTGAAAAAGTTGTGTCAAATTAGAAATTCCGGCAAATTGTGCACAATTTTTCGAGCCGCTGTGAGCGGCTTGCCGGAGTGAAAGAGTTAAGAATCACTATTTTCAAGAATGAAAGTATATTGAAATAAAGGAAAACTAAAACAATTGACAAAGAAATGGAAAAAGTTGAGATAAATTAACTTTTATTCAGGTTGCCATGTTTCAATCCTGGTGGCACTTCATCAGTGAATATTAAATGGATTTACTCCTTAAAAGATGATCTGTTTGACTATCACAGGTGTGGAAACTAAGATATGTATGATAGAAAGTAGAGACATTTTTCTAGTAGCTTCTATTCTAGTGATACAAATATCTTTAATAAAACAACTTTAAAAATTTATTACTCTGCTACCATGATACCTATAGCATTAGCAAACATCTAAGTTACAAATCGTCATGTGAGTGCAAGAAAGTCGTATCTGCAATAGCTGCCTTACGTCATAAATTTGAATTGCACACTGTATGACCACGAGTCTTGTGGTCAGTGGTTCTTGAAATGGTTCTAGAACCATTTCAAGAACAACTGACTTAAACAGGGAAATTTTGAGGGATTTTTCACATTCTTGTTACAAGTTGTAAAATAAATATAACTTTAGGGCAACCATTGCAGATACAACTTTCTTGCACTCACATGACGAAATAAATGATTTTTGGATGAAGTTTCCAAAAGTTGTACCAAAATTAAGTAGGTGTTTTAAGAAGCAAAGTCCCTTGAAAAATTTGATGCATACGTTGGAATCATAGAGAATATTTATTCTAATTTAGTTGGGCTATAAAGATTTGGAGTAATCAGGAGACATATTATATTTTACTTTATGGCAACATTCTATGAATAATTTTCTTACTTTGATCCCAAATTTAAGGAGTTGCAATAAAAAAAAATGCCCCGAACAGTCGTTTGACATTTTATTTGAGAGAAGCCCGATTCATATCAGGGACATAACAATGACAGATTCTAACCAGATTTGCCATGATCCATGGTTTATATATCTAATGCATGATATCTGTCTTGGTTTGAGCCTCCTTAAGTATGACGGATAAATGTTTCCTGAATAAATAAATTTGCACATTAAACATTTAGTCAGGTAGATCGCTAGCATGGGCGTCAAGTTGGGTATGGCAACAATTTTTTAACTGAAATTGAAAGTTTAGGGTGTGTACTTAAAGAATCTGAATGATGCCTAAAATCCACGCTTTGTTATTGACATAATACGTTATTCCCCTTTTTTGTATATTATACTAATTTCAGAACATCTTATATCTGGTATAAGCATATCATGTTTGGTGTCAAATTAAAGCTGATGACAAGTAAAATATGTATTAGTGGGTTAAAAGGGATAAAAATTAAGTTAAGGTCACTTAAAGTCCACATAATGTCACAAAAGGGCAAAAGTAGCCTAAAACTCATGGAATTCCATAACAATGTGTAATATATCATGTTTGGTATCAAGTTAGGTATACTCACACGCTTGAGCGATTTTTGTTATTGACGTTATAAGCAACACCATTTTTTTCACATACCGGTACACCTTATGTATGGCAAATATGGTTTTGTCCCGCAAACTTATCATGTTTGATATGGAATTAAAGCTAATGGAACATGTTATGCAGATACTTTAAAATCTTGTCCATTTTAGGTGATTCAAATTCAAAATGGCCACCAAAATACCATATTTTTATATATTGAACGCAAAAATCTTTTAAAATTTACAATATCATAAATATTTACTAGAGGGAGCATTCATGTATCAGTAATGTCATTTTTGATCTAAACATGAGCCATTAAATATTTAAAATTGCAACTATCGCACAAAGAAGGCCAAAAATGAGCATTGGTATGTTTTGGCGCATAAATGGAGTTTTACAAATCAGCACTAAAATAATTAAATATTCAAATTAATCAGTGAAAAATGGTTTTAGATGGTAAAACAGAAACAACTTGTCCCAAACTAGGTCATTCACATATTTATTTACAAAAACTGTGCCATATTAAGGTTTAAAATGGCTAAAAAGATTTATTTTAATGCACAGGAACATATTTCAAAGAAATGAAGCTAGCATTAAAGATATCACACACCCAACGTAATTCAAGTAAATGACTTTGAAGGAAACCTGTATGAAAAAAATCCAAAATAGCCACCATTATTAGGTCCAAAATGGCAGCAAAAAAGTCCTTTCATGGTGGGAAACTAGTTGCAGCGACATTAAATTAACATTGCAACATAAGATATCAAATACAATCAATGGAAAATGTCATTAGTATTAATAATAGATATATTCTCCCCAAATTAGGTTGATAACATATGACAAATTAAAAATGGTTAAAAACTTAAAATAGCAGGTAAAGTGCATATTTCAATACAAAATGGGTTTAGAGATATAATTTAAGCCACATTAAAAATGCTCTGTTTTCAAAGTAATGAAAGGATATTGCTTTAGGCCTGACCCAACTATGAAATTCACGTGTATCAAAATACCGGCAAATTTATATTTTCTCAAGTATGGGTATGTTGTAGGGGTATTTGACTGTCGTTTGGGGTCTTTTTGTCTTCGACAATACATATTTTTTTTATTTTAATCATGTGATAGACGTCATTTTGCCCTAGTTACAAGTGTTATTGTTGTAGCCCAAGAACCATTGATGATTTCCATTGATGATTTTGAATATATCATGTTTTAATGCTAATTTGATGATGCTCTATCTCATTTAGAGCGAATGTTAGAATCCATTGTTGATGCCCATTTGCATTTTAGTGTGGAAGGATGCTTACGTGGTAATCAGCAAAGCTATTTTCCATTAATTATTACCAATATTCAGTTTATTTGATGTTGTTTTTAAGTTACTGTTACCCGTGTTTGTGCAAAACAAACAGTGCTTGTGTGGTTATTTCAAGCTTTTTTTTCTATGTATTTAAGTATTTTTTATAAATTTGAAATATGTAAATGGTAAATCTTAAGGTCATCTAATCGTGTAGTTTACTTAAATCTTACTTTCTATTGATGGTTTAGGATATTTGGCCTCTTTAAGCATATTTTGATTGTTTTTATTAAAAATATGTCATTTTGGCGGCCATTTTGAATTTTAAGCATTCAAATGACCTAGGTTTAAGATATTTGCATTCTACATTTAATTAACTTTAATTTGATACCAAAAATGATATGTTTATGCCACAATATAAGATGTTCTGAAATTAGTATAATATGCGAAAAAGGGGGGTAACGTATTACGTCAATAACAAAAATTGCTCAAGCGTGGATTTTAGGCATCATTCAGATTCTTAAAGTACACGCTCCCAACTACTAGTTTCATCAAAAAAATTGTAGCCATACTTAACTTGACGCTCATGCTATATATTTGATCAAATCTACTTGACTAATTTGCATGTATACAACTTTGTCTAGTCATGCCTAATTAAAGGGACTGGCCTAGATTCTTCCCACTAATTTTTTACCTACATATTTTTTACATGAATCGGTAGAACATGTTTATAGTAATATAACCTATAAGTAGTTTTCCACAATATTGAGGAATATTGGAAAACATTGCAATTCTTTACCTGCTTTAATTTTTTTCGCCGTGTTTCTAGTTTCAAAATTTAAACAGATTTTGTTTCTACACATGTGATGGGTAAACAAATTATTTTTGATGAAATTGTTTCTCTTTATGTACTAAATTATCTCTAAGAGCTTTGTTTGATTTTTTATCTGGTTAATCCAGATCTGAGGTAAAAATTTAGGATTCAGTAAACACAAGATAGTCACACCACCATCAAAGAATTATATATTTTAAATTATTTATCGCTCAATTTCAGCCATTCCTGTGTAAATTTTGGTACTTTTTTGGATATTACTACACTTTTAACCTCTATTTAGAGCATTTCCATAAGTTTTTAATTCTAAGTGGAATCTAGGCTAGTCCCTTTAACATGAATAATTCTATCTTCTATTCAAAATTTAATCTCACTTGAAATGTTCAGAAAAGTCTGGGAATGATACATATATCACCCAAAAGTGACACTTTCCTCCAACAAATCATGGTAGCTGACATTTCTTGTTTTTAACCCCAAAAAAAGAAAGAAAAACATATATATAAAATTCTCACTAATGTTCCAGATTGTATTCAAAGGAATGGACAAATACGCATCGTACACTAGAACATTAATAACAATTAGACAAATCACAAACAGTCCAGGATTTTATTTTATTAGAAAAAATGTCAATCAATTTGCTAGATAATCTAAAGAAGCATCGCTTGTCTTTGATTAGATCCACAGATTATTTGCCCTTGACAGACATACAACCTAGCCCAGACTATAATTAACAACATCATTTGTTTAGGAGGTACCAACCTAGATGTCCGAGTTCAGCACAATTATATTGATGCTTTACAGGAGAAATAATGAAGAAAGAATACTGTGGGTTTTTTAAGTAACGCCCCTTTTGGGTCATTACATCATGCCAAGACAATGATGGAATAATGGTTCCAATATGAACCTACATCAACATCAGTTGGTCTAACGGGGCATTGGACAAGATCATCATCATCCCAAAATCTTTTTACTACCATTTTGAGATTAAGTAAAAGTAATGTTTTGCAAATGAAACTTAACCCCTCTCTTGACTTACTGTAACAATAAAAAGTTTTAAAAAATAACCTCATAAACCACTAAAGTCAAAATACAAAACAAAATTATACCTTTTGACATTTCTGAAAGTTTAGATCAAATTTTCTCAATATTTGGTACTCAGCAGTTATACCAAAACAAAGAGGGTGTAAATCACCAGCAGATGAATTTCTGACAATTTATCAAATCCACCTTTAAAAACATTGTGTGTTAGATTTACTCCTTTAAGGAACCATTACATGTCTTTGATGAGATTCACAAATTATTTGCGCCTGACAGACATAAAACCTAGCCTAGACTGTTAACAAGATTGTTCATTCAATATGCACACCTTTATGTCCGAGTTCATCAAGATAATAATTGATTGCATCTTGCAAGAAAAAACGAAGCACGCGAGAATACCGTGACTGTACTTGAAAACAACCCACTTCACATCATTATGCGCCGTATGCGGAGAAAAAAGGAAAGAATAAAGGGACACACTCAGTTGACAATACCCGCAATGATGTGCTCGTCAACTCAAAGATCCATGCAGATCAATTCATAACATGAAATTGCGAAGTTATATAAGCTTAAAAAAACACTGCGTGTCTTTATGATCAAATACTTATATCACGCCATTAATGAAGTATCAGTTGTCTTTTATTAGAACCACAAATTATTTGCGCCTGATCTAGCCTAGACTATTAACAGTATTCATTCAATATGCACGCGTCTATGTCCGAGTTCATCAAGATAATAAATTGATTGCACTATTCAAGGGAAAATACCATGCCTGAAAACAACCTATATCTTGGCCACACTGTTATATGCTTAGACAGGATGATGCTAAGACAAGAAGATGCAATCAATTTACAACTATAGAACCCTAATTGCTGATCTTTTCAAACGTCCAAGCAATCAAGATTTATCAATGCTGATGTCAACCTTAAAGATGTAATTCATTTTGATGAGTTCTCCAACTTATCCCAAGTTTAAAGGAGCCTGGTCCGATTTTTCTCAAATAAGTTTTTAATGTCATTTGAAAGATGGTAACTCAAAATATTTAAGTTTCAAATTTCAGCTCAATCGGTCAAACCGTCTTGATTTTATGGGCAATTTTGTATTTCAGAGCCGCCTATATGTTACTGTGTAACTTAATTATGGTTACCATAATTAGACACATTTTAAAGTATATCTCCAAAACGAAACATTATTCAGCCTTGAAATTTCACATGGGATATGAGAAAAATATGAGTAACATTTTAGTACCAAAATCTCAAAAAGTTTGAAAAAAAGTTGAGGCAATCGGACCATGCTCCTTTAAGTTAATCCTTTATTTTCCTTGAGAAATAACCCCCAATTTTTGTGTCCATAAATAGTTTTTTCTAACAATATCAAGAAAGATAATTCAAAATTATGAGCCTTATAACATAATGTTGCATATTTATAGGTTGATACAGATCTTCATAATGAAGAGTCTTTAATATAGTGTTGAACATGCACCTTAAAAATGTAGTATACACTCCTGGTCAAAAGTGTTTGCGCACAAAACCTTTAACTAGCCATATCTTGAAAACCATTCATCATTTGCGCCATACTTGTTTGGATATATATTTTACATATATAGATCTAAAGAACTCAACAGGATTGCATTTACCGTATTTGACAACATGGCATGCTAAACATACTGTATACTTTCTTCCGCACATTCAAAAACGGAGTCTAAATACATAACTGCACATTTGTTGGAAAACTTATGACCTGAAAATGTTCTTTACGGTTACACGTAGTCCATCTAGATGGACCTCACAAGCGTTCGCTTGCCAGGTCCATCTGGATGGACTAGTTACACGGCGATTAACGAGCACTGAACTGATAAAGTAATAGGTACATAGCAAAAAATGTGTGTGGTGTATTTGTATATGGTCCAGGAAATCGGCCATTTTTATGGTTATAGAAGATAGAATATCAGAGGAAACATAAATTATTTATATTGGATTCATTAGGCACCTATAAAAACATGATTATTTTTCAGATTCTTGGTCGTATGATATAATAATTACATTTTCGCCTTTATTTAAGCGTGCGCAAACACTTTTGACAGAGAGTGTATTGCTCAAATTGAGAACTGCAGACTCTCTCTTTTAAAGTTCTTGGTTTTTTTCAGACCACAGGAAAGTTATTCCATGTGGGTAAACCTCACTCCTTCCCCCCCCCCCCAAAAAAAAACACCAACAACAACCCTGTACTCTTACCTGGATATGTCAAATGATGGCAGCAATATCAGGACATGAAACGAAACAAAAAGAGGACAAAAGAAATGTTACTAAAATATCTAACTTGATTATTAGCAAATCTGTTTCATCTGTTCATAAAGCCCACAAATGAATCCAAAAATTTCTTCTTTTGCAGCAACCTGTCCAAACTATAAATACAATTCTAGGCAATTACTTAACACTCTTTAGCAAATGAGTGCATTTTGAGTGGGAATCCTAATTGATGCCATATGAGCCATTGGAACAGTGTGGACTGATTGGGGGGGGGGGGAATAATCCAATTATGACATCACATTGACAGTGAATTGACCAAATGTGCAAGAAATGTTGTCAAATTCGTATCAGGTATCTGTCAAGGATTCTTCTTTAGAAATCTGAATTTTCATGAAAGTGACTTTGGCTAGAGGCTGTACAAGGCTCACCCCTCTATTAAAGTAAATGTTAAATCAAAGTCCTTTAATATATTTAAGTATATATAAAAACTTACAAGTTTGTCAAAAAAAGACTGCCTGATTACACTATGCAAGACAGAAAACATCATCAAAACTGTGCCAGAAAACAACCTACTTCTCTAGGTAACCCATGTATGTACACACGAGACAAGGAGATGCGATCAATATTGCAAAGAGTATGTAATGACATCAAGAGTACAGTCACTTCTATCAGGAGCAGATGTCCACCCATTATGTGCATGTTAAGCTTACTTAAGCTTAACAATGACATTAAACATACACTTATATTGATAGAAAGTACATTTTGTGGTCATTTTGTTACAGACATGGGAATATCATTTTGATAATCGTTATAATTTTTAACTTTGCTTCAAATGAGCTCAAAAACCTAAGCTTATTAGAAATACTGGACATAAAAGTACAACCGAGTTCTTATTAAGGACTTTTATGGAGGACCTGACTTGCACCATTTGATGTCACTGATGGAGCAGAGTTATTGTGCCTTCAGATTTGTTTGTAAACAGGCCTGATTTGACAGGAAGACTTGAAAAGTGTGCCAATTTTCCTGCAATTTTGTTTCAAAGCACCTATAAGAGTGGTCGAAAAATGTTGAAGGTACAATCAAACACAGTCCATGAGGAACAATCCAAGATGGCTGCCATCCCATAAGGTTCACAACGCAGTTAAAATGAGTAATGGTCCCTTTAAAAAATTCTTTAGATCAAACTTACAACTTAAGGAGTCTCTCCACAGCAGAATTAAATTTCTTAATCATTTTCAAAATTGCATTAAAAATTCTTTAATCGTAAATAAACCGAGGTAAAAATTGTGATGCCATTCTTTCCAAAAGAGCACTTCCATTTGTAATCAATCAGATTTGCACAAGGATATAACAGCAGTAACTCAAGATAGAATGAGTTCTAATTTAATCTACTCTTTCCTACAAGTTACACTTAATCAAGACAAGATAATAATTGATTTCTTCATGCTAGACAGTATTGCAAAGTAATGACGGAATATGTTGTCATCCAGAATGTTCAGCCAAGATGACATAATTGATAGAAAATGTGCCCTCAAGGCATGAACATCCGGTCATTGAGGGAAAATAGAGCAATTTAGAATATAATAATTTGGATGTACTGTAAACAAAATTTGGACAATTACAGCATTTTAAAGTGATAAAAGAATCATCTTATTACAATTGCATTATGACCAAACAAAATTATCACATTTAAAGCAATACTATAGGATTTTAATCAAAACTGTTTTTGGGTGCAAATTGCCTAAAATGAAGGAATGTGACTCTTTAAAAGCGTTTTCAAGTGAATTTTGTCAAAAACTTGTTTCGCCAAAGAAACATTGATAAAGCATGATGTTATCTATACTTTATATGGTGAATTCAATTTGGGATCCCAAATTTAATTCAACAAATGGCCATAACAGAAAAAGTCAGCATATTTAAGCCAAATTGTTTGGAGAGTATTATATATCTACCAAAAACAAACCCAATACGCTATACAAATCAAAAGTCATGGGTAACAGGGGGTGCATCATTTTAGAACTTTGTAGTATTGCTTTAACAACATCTCAACACCTGATCTGTAATAATTCTGTTATCATTGGGAGGAAAAAGAAAAAAAATAACATTCTTCAGCATGTTGTTAAAAGAAAATGAAAAATTCTTCAAAAAAGAAAAACGTTTCATTGAATGAGAATGATCAACATGGATACATTTTCAATCAGCCCCAAGTCAGAGCTTATCATGATTGAAGAACAAAAATCCTTTTTAAAAAAAAGAGGACTTGAAACAAGTTATTTTTTCCACTCGTCCTGAACATCACCAGCGTCTTCAAGTCTGAGCTCATCAAGACAAGATAATAGATTACTCCATGCAAAATGATGACAATAAGGAAGAGAGAAATAACCTACATCTGGGTCAAGATTTCATGCCAAGATATGACGATGCAATAGATGATGTAATCAATGTATCTTGCGGCCAATTTGAAGAGAGAGTAGCCAGACAATATTATTAAATTTTAGGTGTATTTCCATAAAACACTACCTCATTTTGGTGTCTAAAACTCACTAAAACCATTGCTTATTTGGCTGTTAAACAATTCGTTATTTGCCAATTGTAAAATTAAACAGGCTTTCATGAATTTTATGGACTCCAGTCTGAAAATCTAACTAAGGTCTGTATGCTCAAAAGAGGTTTAAGAGTTAGGCCAAGCTTAAAGTGTTGTGTTGTTTGTAAAATTTATAGTTAAATCTTTAATTTTGAAAGTTGTTGCAGTTCAAAAATGCTACCTAAGGTCTTATTATGGCAGTAGTAATTTTGACTTTAAACCCTAGTCTAAATCTTAAGCCTCTTTTGTGCATACGGACCTAATTTGTAATCTCAATACAACATCCTCAACTCCCATTTGACTACTAATAAAACAAATTGGTTTTACCAGTACCAGTTACAGCACCTATCACATACAAACCATGGATGTGACAACTCCACTAACAACATCCTCCACTGACTCCCATTTGACTACTTATAAAACAAATTGGTTTGACCAGTACCAGTTACAGCACCTATCACATGCAAACCATGGATGTGACAATTCCACTAATTATATTCATTACGGCAAAGACACTCAGTAGACTTACATTTTGTTCACAAATTAATTGGTTTTACCAGTACCAGTTACAGCACCTATCACATACAAACCATGGATGTGACAACTCCACTAACAACATCCTCCACTGACTCCCATTTGACTACTTATAAAACAAATTGGTTTGACCAGTACCAGTTACGGCACCTATCACATCCAAACCATGGATGTGACAACTCCACTAATTATATTCATTACGGCAAAGGCACTCAGTAGACTTACATTTTGTTCACAAATTATGAAGTGTTGTGCTAAAGTTGGGTCGTGTCACAAAATCATGAACATTGATGTCTTATCTACTGCGACAACATTACGTTGTTATTTATCATTTAATCAATTTTAGAATATGTTTGGTTTTGATACATGTTTTACACAGCACCACAGAGGTTTACAGCATTGCTTCGGGACCATTCTTTTTCAATATGTCACAAACGTCACGAAACGTTGCATGCTTTGAATACATGGGTTCGAATCCAGGTGAAAACCTGTGATTTTTGACTTGCAAATTTCCGAGGAAGTGTTAAGGTTAAGACTTGACCCCATCATCATTTAAGACTTGACATCCCCACACCACTAACTTCTTCACTCAATTTGCAAACATGAAACCACTACGTTCTGTTCATGGCATAGGATGATTTGCCATAACTGCTATAATGCATGCAATACCATGTCCACCATAGATGTGGATAAGTGCTTCCATTTTGAATGGAGACATGCTTACACAATGTCCATAACAACTCAATACAGACATAAGCTTTACTTGACATCAGTTTGGCGACAAACAACATCATGGCATTCAGGTCCTGAAAGGGTCGGTCTGTCGTGACCAGACTTGCATTAATGAATGCCAGACCACATCTGAACTTTGCAATTTGCTTCTATAAAGGGACGTGTGGGAGGTCTCTAAAGGATAACTAAAACCTTAATGGGAAAATAGGGTCAAGAAGGCAAAATCAGGTTATATAATAGATAATAAAGTTAATTCAGAATTCAATACTTGTGTCCTCCTATTCCTATAATAATAATTGTCTTAATTGTACTTATACATGATTGGGGAAAAGAAAATCTAATTTATCAAGCAGACGCTATCTACCTAAGACAGCTCGGAATATAGTGGAGCCAATTCTTAAATTGTATCTACTGTAACAAATATCCATACTTATCATACGATTAATTAAGTGAAAAAAGGGATTTACTTTCACAAACAAATGTCATCTACCTGAGACGGGTTGGAATAAAAGTACAGCCGATTCTTGTATCTATCCTAATGAAATAACTATTAAGTGGACAAAAATGATTTCAAGAATTCATGTTACCTATTTACCCTTATGAAATATCTGTACTTATTGTATGGTCAGATAAAAAATAAAGGATCTAATTTCACAAACATATGTTATCTACCCAAGATATTGGAATAAAATACAGCCAATTCTTGTCACAATCTTCCCTGATTAAATATCTGTACTTATTATATGACCAGGGGAATAAAGGGATTTAATTTCATTTAAAATACATGCTATCTACGAAGATACTTTTGAATATAGTACAGCCAATTCCTGTATCTTTCCTAATGAAATAATGTACTTATTGATGGCAACAAGAAGAAAGGAAAGAAAATCCAATTTTACAACTAGACAATGTTATCTACCTAAGATAAGTTCATGAATAAATACCGTCTGCTTGTAAAAATTCCTAAAATAAGAATACAGTATTAAAAGACTGTTGACATTTATAAAATTGGTAATATTATTAGGTGATATTTTGTGTTTAACTTAAAATATAAAAAATATAAATACCAAGTACCTCAGATGACTTCATAAATCTGCCTGCTAAGTAAGATAATTTTAATCAGATGTTAAGATTCTATTTTCACAGACTGCTAAGATCTTACTAATTAATTGCAATCCTAGTCTGCCCATAAAAGCTACTTATCTATGATGGCTTCTTAAAATTAAAGCAATACTAAAAAGTGTTAAAAATGTAGCGCCACCTGTCACCAATGACTTTTGATTTTTTTAGCTGATTGGGTTTGTTTTTGGTAGATATTAATACCCTCCAAACGATTTTACTTAACTGTGCCCACTTTTTCTGTTATGGCCATTTGTTGAATTAAATTCAGGATCCCAAATTTAATTCCATATGTATTAGCACATGAAAGCATGCTATCTATTTTTCTGTAGCAAAACAAGTTTTTCACAAAATACATTTGAAAACGTTATTGGACAGTCACATTCCTTCATTTTAGGCTGTTTTTACTCTGTGTTAAAACTATTTCTGATCAAAATCTTATAGTATTGCTTTAATGTTATTTACCAAAGACAACTTTAGGAATTAAAGCTTCAGAAATTGATACATTCAATCAAGTCAATTGAGCCATCTACCAAAGATAGCTTAAATTGATACAACCTAACAAAGACAACTTTATCAATTGACGTCATCTTTCTAAGATAGCATCAAAAAGTAATGCAATCTACTAAGGACAGCTTCATGAATTGAAATTATTTACCTAAGATTACTGAAGTCAAAATTTCCTGAAATTTGTGGAGAGTGCACTTTTCCCAATCTTTTATACACAGGGCAAAAAATCCTGAAAACAAGATATTTTCAGTAACATTTCCTGAATTCAGGAAATTTCTTGAAAATTTGCATGATTGTAAGACAGCTTCAAAAAGTCAATCAATCTACTGAAGACAAATTTATGAAATGAAGCCTACCTAAGATACCAAAGACGACTTCATGAATTAAAGCTATCTACCTATGATGGCTTAATAAATTGACATTTACCTAAATGTCTTCAGAAATTAATGCTGTCTACCTAAGATAGCTTCATAAAATGACAATATCTACCTAAGATGGTAGTGTCATGTTTACCTGTGATACAGCTTCATAAATCAGCACTATCTGCCGACAACTGACAGCTTCTGGACTTGTAGATATTTTATTAAGATAAATGCAAATTTATAAAAAGCTGATCAACATATTGAACTTTTTTCACTTAATGAAACAAATGTTGCTTTTATACGAAGCAGTCTGGTGTCTTTTTACTATTATTATCATTCATCCCATCAGCCTGTTTGACATAGTGTAACCATTTCAATTATCTTGTTAACAACACTAATCAAATCTTGCCAGCTCAAATCAGATTTCCCTTTCAGGTGTAAATGCATCTCACAGCAAAACCCAACTAAGCAAAGTCTTCTGAACTGAAACATGGCACCCTGATGTCACGCAGGTTACATAGATTCATTTATTTGACTTGCTATACCAGAGGGAAAGACAAGTGGAGTTTTTTATTGAAGAGTTGCTGGTTCACTCGATTCTGGTGTTTCGCTAGGCTCACCAAGCCAAAAGCCAAAGATGTAGGCAGATAAGGCAAAACAAAAATGCTGTGTTGCCCTCGAGTGAATTTTCTGAAACAGCTAGGTTGGGTTGGTCGGTTGGAAAATTGTTTCCTTTATTATTTAAAAAGCATCCAGTGCCATATTTTGGGTTGTTTTTCCACCATGTTCACAAAAAACTCAAAATCGCAATGTTGGGTTCTTTCCCAACCCTATTTTTTTTCTTTTTGACTAGAGTCGGTCATTGAGGGCACAACACAACTTTTGTTTACCTAATTAGTCACAATCATGATCAGCGGAATTGCACACCTGAGTTTTAACTCACCCTACATCATTAAACTTTAAGGTAATCAAATTTAACCCTAATGGATTTCTTAACTTTTTCTGTTTCCAACCTATCTTCTCAAAAAGAAAAGTGAGAAAAATGCATGTTTTCACCAGGATTCAAAATGGGGACCTTCCATTTCCCAAGTGACTGATACCCACTGAGTCACTGCCCGGGCAGCGATTCGGTCCCTGCATATAACCCTCATCTGTAACGTATTTTGATGTCATTTCTAAAGTGAGATCTGGATCGATTATGGTTAAAAGAACTAGAATCAAATTGTCATGAAGGGTATTTCACCTGCAAATGTGACTGGTTTACTTTACAAACATGACCTCTTCCATAAGGCCAAGAAAAAAAATTGTTGTGTTGCCCTCAAGTGGAATTTCTGAAAAAATTAGTCGGTTGGTCGGAAAATATATATTTTTTAAATAATTTTTATAAAAAAGCACCTAAATTATGAAATTTGGGTGCATTTTCAAAATATTTTCTCAAAAAACACCCATCTGAGCAAAATTGGGTGCTTTCCCGACCCCATTTTTTGAATAGGGTCGGTCGCTGAGGGCAACACAGCAATTTTTTTTGGCCTAATGGGAACTATTTATCTCAGTTATGAAGAATCCTTAAACTGATTTCAGAGTGTCTGTCATGGTCGTACCACCAGTGTGACGTCAACAATTTTAAGTGCGCAAACTCAACCTTGTCACATCAGGAAAATTTTGTGGTAAGCACGACAAGCCAATATATCGAATACCCTTTTATGATTGTCGCAACGACACGATATTTTGAGTTGGAATTAATTCAACTATTCTTGCGACAGACCGTCACGGCAATATGCAGATGTGTCATGCTACATTATTACAACTCAAAATTGCAAATGCTTGGTCGTCTCCCGGGGGGGTAACTGATATTGGTTTCCGGGTAACCACCCGAGTTCCGCAGGTTCCGAAGGTGACCCTATGTGAGACCAAAAATTAGCAAAAATGGATGAAATGATACCCTATCTGAGACCATAAATCTACCTTATCTGTTCGAATGGACACCCTATCCGGGACCATGTCTGTTCAAATGAATACCCTATCTGAGACTTTGGCGAAATAATTATTACAAGAAATTATAGGTAAAATGTAACTGTACACCATTTGAACACTCTTAAGGAGTGTGTCTAGGTATTTGAAGCAATTTAAGGCACCATTATCATTAATTCAACCATTTCTTCATAGTTTGATACCTTATCAGAAACTTAAAGGCCTAATTTGATACCCTATGTGAGACCTTCAGAGTACCAGGTCGATTTTGATACCCTATATTGCAAGTCTCGAGACCTGTCCAGGTCTCGCTTTTTTGGTAACGCGGGTGGTTACCCGGTCATAATACCCAGTTACCCCCCTGGGGGTCGTCTGCCGCAATGAAAGCAACTCTGAAACCAACTCTGAAACCATCTTCACTTCCATCTTGCTCCAGAACTTGCTTCATCGCAACACTCTTCTCATGACTCTCTACTCAGACATCCCTAGCTCTGGGAGCCAAATCAATTGAAATGGGTTACAATATATAGACACACACATTATTTTGTTATTTTGTTACATATACCTGTAAGGAACTTTTAAGACGGTAGCTCTGAATCATAATTTCTATCTTGCTTCAGAACTCACTTCATGGTAACTCTCTACCCATGATTCTCTACTCAGACATCCCTAGCTCTGGGAGCTAAATCAATTGAAATGGGTTACAATATATAGACCCACACATTATTTTGTTGCGTATACCTGCGAGGTACTAATAAGACGGTAGCTCGGAACAGACGGTGTAATTTGATAACAAAATGTAGCATAACACAAGAATTCCAAACTTTGAACTGCAGGATGATTTTCAATTTAGATAAGATTCATTACACCGTCTGCACAATCTGTATTTGAACTTGTGAAAAAAAAAAGTGAGAGATTTTCTTATTCTAGATTATTCACCTGCCGAAGACGATATTGTCTGGAGATGTAGCTAAACAAGATGACGATAACACAATTATTTGAAATTCAGAACAGAAGTGTGGTTCCCAATTTAGAAAAGACACATTATACTGTCTGCATAATCATATTTGAAGTCATAAAAAATAGTGAGAGATTATATTTCCTATATTCTCTATAAAAATAACCTGCTGAATATATTTTCTTTCATTTTCAACATTCTCTAAAATTTGAAAACTTTGACAGCTAGATGATTCTCAATTTGGAAATTTGAAACTTTCAACTGCTCAATGATTATTAGTTTGGATAAATGCATTACAATATTACATTACATTGTCTGCATACTTATTTGTAACTCCTGAAATATTAAGATTTTTTTTCTGTCTAATGTATATAACATATTTTTGTGTACTATATAGATTATTGGAAAACAGCCAAAATATCAAGTTGCATTCTACAAGATACTTATTTCAACAACTCACTCTATCTCGTTATTCAGGAGCGTACCGTTGTTGATTCATGATGAATCCACAGTTGATATTCAAATTAGCACGTCACGCATGGCGCGGCGTTAACCGAAGCACGTTTACGCAGTACACAAAAGTCGGCGCACTCATCATCGCGCGTTGGGCACTTATAGTACGTGCAGTGCAAAAGCCCGGTGCTTGGGGAAAATAGATAACGTGAAAGCAGCAAACATTCACAAACTATCACTTTGCGTCAGACATGCTAAATAATTGTATTAAGATGAGTAAGCCTATCTGTTAAATTAAAAATATTTAGAAATTAATTCATACGTTTTCAGAAAGATTTTTGTTGTTGAAAGGTATTCAAACACGCCACAGAGTTGTTCATCACGAATCAACAACTCTGCATCCGATGCGTCTGCGTATTTTTTCACACTCGGGTGGCTAAAGCCACCCTCGCGCGATAAAAATATGCGGAAGCATGGATGCATCGTTGTTGATTCGCAATGAATAACTCTTTGGCGTGTTTGAATACCTAATTGTAATATAATAAACATTGTTGATGCACATCAAAATATTTCAAAGTGGTGGATGCAGCACTTGGATGACCGAAACAGAAAAAACAAAACACTGTCATTTTATTTATAATGCACCGCAAGTCTCCTATGCAAAGCCATTCAAAGTGCATTAGACAAAGTTTCAGAATTTTATCTGCAGGTGATTTTCATTTTCAATGTGCAGTAATAACGGTCAAGTACCCTATATTGAAAAAAAAAATGATCAAAACCTTCAGAAACACCAATAAAGTATAATTTAGTTTTGAATGTTGATCTTGGGTATAAGGTTATCCTCTAAAAGTGTGTAAAGATGCAATAGGGCAGGAAAGAGGTTACATTTCATTAGTAAAAGATTGTTTTTACTTCATAGAATGCAGATAAATAAAAAGAAATAAAAAAAGTCAATTGCATTTGCTAATATAGCCAATTTTCAGATTTCAAATCTAGGGGGCAGTATTTTTCATTTTTGGCAATGATAAAAATTAGTAATGAAAGAAAATCTAAAAGTTATGATACATGGGGATGAATTTGGCAGGGCAGTGGAGCTTTTGAGTGCTTCCATTATTACTGCTAATACTTCAAATGATGTAAAAATTTTGAAATGTCTGGAAAAAGGTTTGGGGATGATGCTGAACTTGCCCAATAGACCTTTTCAAAACACGACTATCCGAGAATTTCCGAAGCTGATTTTACACTTTCCGCCAATTGCCGAAAGAAAAAGTGACTCTTCAATACAATAACCAGAATGTTAAGTTCGCGCTTCTGTTATTGGTTGTGTACGAATTCGAACTTGGAATTAGCGTCAGAACTTCAGAGTCACTTTCAGTTTGATGCCCTGATGCAACTTCAAATCTTAAGCTTAATCAGCGCAGATCAGCCGATTTCAAATGGAAATTTCACTCTTTATGTCCGTGAGCTCATGGTACCATCGGCCAAAAGTTGTTCAGAATTAGTGTATCTAATATTGTATGGGTGTGGTTTTATTTATTTTTCACTTTTATTGCACTGAAATGCAAGTAATTTTTCTGACTTTTTTGTTGACAAAATCGTGCATACTAATGAGCTTGTACGTGATTGGTTGAAAAAATGGCCATGTGATCAATGTTCCGGAGATTTCCGAATGGATTTTGAAAAGGTCTATGCCCCTTTAAGTCTATCACCAAAATATATAAGTCTGTTTTCGTGTCATACCTGTCATCAAATATTGCTCCAGCTTGCATGATATTTCCCCAAGCACATTTCACGGTATATCTCATACCAAGATGATATCCAAAACATTTGTATCACGTTATCTCAAACTCATTACATGAACCATCTGGTGTCGACAGAATTTGACGGGACTGCTTGTACGCATCGGTAAAAATCACAACTTGGGTGATGGGAAATGCAAGGATATGAAATTGATGATGGTTTAATTTATCACATGTTTTGTTTATTGCACAATACCATAAATATTTTAGGAAGATAGCAGGATGACAATAACTTGTATATTAGAAATTACTCCCTGATATTGGGGAAAAAACTTAAAAAAGCACCCCATGTTCCTGGTCAAATTTTGGTCAAATGTATACTGTGCCAAGAAAAGGATAAACAAATTAATAAAAATCAGTCATTCGATTTCAAAATGGCAGTCAAAAACGCGATTTCAAATAAAATAATCCTGCCAAAAATTGGAAAACTGTTGATTATTGTTTTATAATATTTGGCTCATAAAAGCAGAACATGAGTTTTTACAAAAACATTGCTGAAAATAAAATTGAAAGAAGTTATTTGGTTACAATTTTATGGATGTAAAACAAATATTAAAAAGCACTACCATTGTGCATATTTATTCAAATGATCTCAAAAATGGTGCAACCGATTAATTTTTTTGAACCACAAATTAGCAACAGTATATTATTAAAGTGGGTCCAAGTGAACCTGTTCCCCCCTCCCCCGTTAGGTTACATAATATACTGTTATTTTTTAACAGTATCCCACATATCTCACAAGCTCTGCCAAGAAATTCATTATAGCTTGTTTAACATATGTTAGCATTAGGAGTATCAGATATCAAACATCAATGTTGTATCATGTTGACTCAGATTCATTACAAAGACTATCTGATGTCAATGGAGTGAATCAACAAGATGGCTGGATGCCATGCAGACAGCAATGGAAACTGCAAAGGAGATAAATAGGTGTCGCAAGCCTTGACATAAACATAAGACAATCTTATGTTTTTTGTCTTATGTCAAACATGTTATACTCATTGCAAGCTTTCTCAAGCTATCTCCGTCCTTCCATGCAGTAGCGATTATTGGATTATGACGCGTTGTGGGAATGAAAAGGGCTCAAAATTTGCTGAAATGTGAGCCCTTTCATCCCCAAATGCATCAGAATCCAATAATCAATGGATCAGCAATATAGCTTATACCCGATTTTATCAATTCATAAGAGCATATGCTAGAGGGAGTTTTTCACATCAATGGTATCCAATATAAAAATGATGACAAATATTTGCATCATGTTATCTGAGATTCACTTACATGTACTATCAGATGTCAACTGAGTGAATTTGTGTGATGGGAAGAAGAGCACAGGTGATGAAAAAGTTGCTCATCTTTCTCCAATATCATTCACACACTCTGTGTGAAATGATTCAAAATTGCTGTACACAGAAATTTGCTGCGCGGGAAAATATTGACGTTTACAGTATTTTAAAGTAAGTAACAGAACCAACAGTATCAGATATTAATCATTATCCAGGCTCATTACATGGACCATGCTATTTCAATGGGCTGTATCACTATCAGTGAAATAGGAGGATGCAATGCAGGCTCCATAAGACCTCCAGAGATGAAGGATGTTGTGCTTTCTTTGGTAAACTACATCCACCCTCTTTTACCAATAACAAACTTCAATGCTTCAAAATTCATTAGAGCATACATGTAGTCTATAGAAAGTTATGGCATCATACATCTCTTCTGTCCACTAGCGCTACGTAACATAGTGTATAAATATAGCGGGGTTATGCCGCCAGCAAGTTGGTGTCGGGTGATTTTATTTCGATTTCACAACTTACCGTCTTATTTTTCCTCTGTTTAATATAAAAATATTGTTGTTATTGATCATTGCTCTTGATGCGAAAAATTATTGAATTTAGACAAATTTTAGTCATATTCAAACTGCTATATTGTGATCTCTCGCGATGTTGTAATATCAAAACAATTTTCTCGGAAATCCCCTGGAAATGCCAACGCTATTTTAGACTAAATCCTCCAGTACGTGTCGTGGCGCATTTTGCTCTCGCGATCAACGGAACGTAGTGGATAAGTTGTTGGAGTTGGAAGAATTCAAATTATTAATGAGGCAATCGGCGCTTGCGCACTAAACATTTTGTGATTTTTCGAAACGTGAATTTTGGTCAGTTTAGTGCCACTCTATTTTGATGAATTTTAGTGGATTTTAATAAAAATGTGGACAAGATAAACAATTGTAGTGGGATTATGTATCTGCTGGATTATATTTATACAACTATCATGATGTAAGTACACTTAGTGTCAATATAATGTTGGTCAAAAGCTTGAACAGTGTAACCTGCTTTTTCGATGTTCTATTATCTCAGACATTAAACGGAGATTGTCGGCGATTGAGTATTAATGGCTGAGCACCTCGGACTAATGTCAATGGGGCAAATCAGAGAGATGTAGGATGTCATGCAGGCATGAGTCAAAATACCTCCATAGATGAAAGGATGTTGCTTGCCTTTCTAAGAGTATCTCAATCCTCCCAACCCAGCCCACACAGACTGCAATGCTATTGATTCATAAAAGCAAACTCTATAGTATACAAATATTGACTGCTTTGAGGGGCATGGTTTAAATTATTTTCCCGAGGTGATCTCAAAACCATGAATATGCCCGAAGCGAAGCTGAGGGCATATTCATGGTTTTGAGATCACCGACAATATTCGTTTTATATACCGAATATATAGATTTTTGTCCTCTGGTTGGTTAAAAGAACCATTTTAGTACTAAAAGCGCATGATGATAATTTACGATATTTGTTTCTCCTTTCAGTGCTGACCGCGTCGTATTGTGCGCAAAAGATAACTAGCTCACGCACTGCAGCGCGTGTTTGACCATTATGCTTAAGGTCGCGCGCGTAAAGCTCGAGTTACACGACGCAAAATACATTGAGCGGGCATAGTGAATGCTATGCCCCGGGCATAGTAAATTTATAGGGCATAGTTCAATCAAGGTCCTCACTTTTAACTAATCAGAGGACTTGAATCTATATATGAGGTATATAATATAAGATATGGCATCAATAGCATCAGATATCCAACTGATGTCAACATTTGTATCATGTTATCTGAGAATCATTACATGGACTATCTGATGTCAATGGAGTGAACCAGTGAGATGCAAAGATGCCATGCGGGAAAAAATAGACAAAAAGATGTTGCTAACTTTTGTCTATCTTCCTCCTCCTATTCAAATCATATAGACTTCAATGCTTTCAATTCATAAGAGTGCATTGCTATTAAGGCCCAAGAAATAAATTGTTTGTTTGCCCTCCAGTGGAAAAGTTACAATTTTGGGTCGGTTGGTCGGTTGATCTTTTTAATTTTTTTAACTCTTCACATATATTTTAAAGAATGATATCATGCCATGGATTTTATCATGAATACCAAGTGCTTAATCAAAGATTGTGGGTCATTATTTAGAGGAAATATGCATTTTATACTACTTAATGTGAGTTTTTAAGTGTTAAATTTTACGTTTTCCATCAAAAATATTGAGTTTTCAAATTTTACATGTTTGAAGAAAAAAAAATTAAATAAAATACCTGACCCAAATTTTTGGCATTTTAGGGTCAGTCGCGGAGGGCAAACAAACATATTTTTTTTGGCCTAATTCATAAGAGCACACTCTAAAAGTTAGAGCATCAGGGATATCAAATATAAAAATGATGTCAAACATTTGTATCATTACAAGGACTTTTTATATGATATCAATGAAGTGAGTCATTGAGATAGGAGGAATCATGTTGACATCAGTGGAACTACAAAGACCTACAGAGATGAAAGGATGCTGCTTGCATATACAGATTATATTAATCCTCCCAACCCATTCACACAGACTGCAATGCTTAATATTAGAGGCACACATACTGCGATGCTATCAACTCATTAAAGCAAACTCAAAAGAAAGATATGGCATCAATGGCATCAGATATCCAACTGATGCCAACATTTGTATCATGTTATCTGAGAATCTTTTACATGGACTATCGGATGTCAATGGAGTGAACCAGTGAGATGCAAAGATGCCATGCAGGAAAAGACCTCCACAGAATGAATGATTAAAGGATGTTGCTAGCTTTTGTCTATCTTCATCCTCCTATACCAATCATAAAGACTTCAATGCTTTCAATTCAAAAAAGTGCATTGCTATTAATTCATAAGAGTACACTCTAAAGTTAGCATCAGGGATATCAGATATCAAAATGATGTCAAATATTTGTATCATTACAAGGACTATTTTTAGATGGTATGAATGAAGTGAGTCATTGAGAGGGGAGGAATCATGAGACATCGGTGAACTACAAAGACCTCCATCGACGATAGGACGTTGCTTGCCTTTCTAAGACTATCTTAATCATCCCAACCCCCGTCACACAGACTGCTATCAATTCATAAAATCATACTCTTAAGTTATGATGTCAGAGATATCACTGCCAGAAACCAAAATGATGTCAAACATTTGTATCATAACAAGACAATGAAGTCAATGAAGTGACTCCTTAAGATGGGAGGAATCATGCTGCATCAGTGAAACTATAAGACCTACGGAGATGAAAGGATGTTGCTTGCATTTCTCAGACTATATCAATCCTCCCAACCCATTCACACAGACTGCAATGCTTAATATTAGAGGCACACAGACTGCGATGCTATCAACTCATAAAAGCAAACTTGAAAGAAAGATATGGCATCAACAGTATCAGATATCCAACTGATGTCAACATTTGTATCATGTTATCTCAGCCTCATTTACGTGGCTCATCTGATGTCAATGGTGTGAATCAATGAGCTGGGAGGATCAATTGCAAGCATAAATGAATGGAAATCAGACCACAGAAGATGTAAAGATATCAAATCTCTAAGCTAGCCATGACTCATTCACATATATCATTTATGGAATTGTTCTTTCTGATTTTGAATATATGATGCAGCTTTTTGTTAATAAAACATGTGCTATGTTTTGTAATATGTGATGACTCACCCCGAAAAGGGGGACTTTAAGACAGAACACTTTTCGAGAAACTGATGAAAATAGGCAGCAAAAAATAAAGAAAATAATAAGAATTTCCAGCAGACTTTATATTGTAAAATTTGATCGCCTTGACCAATTTCAACAAGTAAGGTGTCATTTTAAAGCTTAGAAAATGCTGATGAAATGATAAAATCAAAATTGATATCATATTCAAAGTCCCCCTTTTCGGGGTGAGCCATCACATATCTCTTTCAGTCAGAATGCCTTACTTTGTTTTGTAGTATATTAACGAGTATACAATGGGAAAATGGTATTTGATCAACACATACTTTCCTTTCATTGGAAAAAATCATGAATTACACAAATAGAATAAACAAATAAGCAAACCATTACTGGTTATAAATTGTATTGATCACTTTTTTCTAATTTCCAGAAATTTTCTACATTTTTTTCCCTAGTTTTCAGCATGCCAAGAGCAATAATTTCCTTAGCTCATCACAATCTGGATTTCGTTCACATTTCTCAACATCAACTACTGTAATCGATGTTCAGGACTTTATTCTTAAAAACATGGATGAGGGAAAGGTCACTGGTGCTATATTTCTTGACCTCAAAAAAGCGTTTGATACCGTTAACCACAGCATTCTTATCAAAAAGCTCAAGAAATATGGTTTCAGTGACATTGAACTCAATTGGTTTAAATCTTATCTGAGTAACCGTATGCAATCTGTTAAAATTGGTTCTTCTTTTTCTGATTTAAGACCTATTGATATTGGAATTCCACAAGGGTCTATATTAGGTCCCTTATTATTTATTATTTTTGTAAACGATCTTCCAAATAATATTTTATGTAAATCAGTTATGTATGCTGATGATACTTCATTGTTGATTAGCTCATCAAACCCCTCTTCTCTTCAAACTAGTCTTAATAATAATATGAGTATAGTTGCTGATTGGTTTAAGGAAAATAATCTTACTCTAAATCTCAGTAAAACAAAATTTATGCTTTTTGGTTCATCTCATAGGCTTGAAAGTTTTAAAGAAATTTCATTGATTTATAATGGTGAAATTATTGAAAAGGTTGATTGTTTTAAATATTTGGGTCTTATATTTGATGCTTAAATGACTTGGGCTCAGCATATTGACTTCATTGCTTCCAATGTTTCCAAACGTTGTGGTGTAATTCGCCGTGTCAAATATTATCTTCCAAATTATATTCTTAAGAAACTTGCCGATTCTTTAGTGATGCCACACTTTAATTACTGTAGTCAAGTTTGGTCTAATAGCTCTTTCACTCTTACTAACAGGCTACAAATTCTTATGAACAACCTTGCTAGAATCATTCTGTCAGCAGATATTAGAACTTCAGTTGATTCTATGATGAATGATCTCAATTGGCAAAAGCTTGATGTAACTTGGAAGAAACATGTTCTTATTATGTTATTTAAGTGTCTCATTGGGGAAGCCCCAAATTATTTGTGTTCAAACTTTGTTTTCACTCATACTACCCATAGTTACAGTACAAGGGGAAATTCATCGAACATGCTTGTTGTTCCCCGCTTTAAAACAAATTCTGGTTTCAGAACTTTTCATGTTAGAGCAGCAAACCTTTGGAACAATGTTGTTGATACTGACACACGTTCAAAATATAATTCTTTGTCTCTTGGGCAATTCAAATATTTAATTAATGATGTATGAATATGTTTGCATGTTGACTATAATTTTATGTCTTGTATTTATTATTTTTATATAATTTCTTGTAAATATTTGTAAATTATGTTATATATGTATTACAACTAAAACAGGGCCTTCTAGAATAGCAGTGCTTAGCCACTGAAGAAGCTACCCTGTATAATGAAAGCTTAAATAATAATAATAATAATTTGAATTTGTGTAGAAGTGTAAAAATATTAGTCTAATTTAACAAATTGCCATATGACAAACCCTTTAAATTTATACATGTTTGACCACTTCCCTGGTTTGACAAATTTCACATTGTATAACTGCCATGTTGTGAAAGTCATGTTTTTGTACACTGGTTTGTAATAACTCAAAGGAAGCATGATGATCTGATATACGTTCAAAAAATCAGTAGTTGAATTGGATGAGTAGATATGGTACTGTATATAGACACATTATTTATCAGGAACAAATATCATTAATGTCATAGTGTTGCTCTAAAACACACACAATTGATTTTCTTGTCTGATGAGAACATTAATGTTGTCTGTAATCGGAT
>JXSR01S075031.1:196947-209954 GCA_000969725.1 Ophiothrix spiculata | reverse complement strand
GTCAAACCAGTTAACTTTGTCAATGTATGATCCAGATTATTTTTAAACCTGCTGAACCTATGCCCCACATCTAGTGTCTCCTTTCAGAGAAAGTAGGTGACAGCCTTGAGTCAATGCTCATTAGTAGGACTATTAAGGGAAGTGGGAAGATATGTATACTCCCAACATATGTAGTCCAAGTTACTTAAAGGCTGCTAACTCTAGTTAGCAACTAACTTATTGTATACCAGTCAAAATTTGACTAGTAGACAATGGGTTACTTGTCAACTAGAGTCAGCAGGGTTTAATGAATTTAAGCTTCTGGTAATCACAGAAGTTTTGAAAAATATGGAAAAGATGACAATGAATTATAGTACTTTTGATATAGCTTCTTCTATGTCCATAAATAGGATCCTTCTTGCCATTTGGTGTTTATCGACCGGAAAGAATTAGTGAATCATGAAATACGAAGTATGAAAAACATGGAAGTGTGAGGCACATAGTAATGTGGCCGCTTGGTCTTGATTGGTCATCAGTTATGCATAATTCACCAAAATACTTCTTGTTAATTACTGAAGGATCTATAGGGATACATTTCTTTATGGCATGTTTGCTGCAAAATCAAGCAATGTAAACCCAAGTAGTATACTCATATGTGAACCCAGCTTTAGACACCTTCTGTCTCAATTACAAGATAAAATGCAAGCCTGTACCTTTATCCACAACCCCAGAAACTCCATAAGCATCTATTTAATGATGTTGGCATGCCATTTGTCTGTGAATCAGGCTGCAGTTTTGACAGAGTACTACTTATCAATTCCTCTATGACTATGTAAGTCTTCACATGGAATACTAAATGGCAAAACGTCAAACCAGTTAACTTTGTCAATGTATGATCCAGATTATTTTTAAACCTGCTGAACCTATGCCCCACATCTAGTGTCTCCTTTCAGAGAAAGTAGGTGACAGCCTTGAGTCAATGCTCATTAGTAGAACTATTAAGGGAAGTGCGAAGATATGTATACTCCTAACAGATGTACTGTATTCATTCCAATAACCGCCCATGCCCCAATAAGCGCTCACCCAAGTTTTTTGGGTGAAACTTGGTACCAATAAGTTGCACTCAGTTACTTCTTCATGCATGTGGGGTGATAAACTCCAACAAAATAGGTTTTTCTTTTCATTCAATTGATGTTTTTTGGTATGTAGTACATTTTTTGGCTTTAAAAAGGTGTTATTTTAACTCAAAATTTATCCTATCAGTTTCAATAATAAGGGCCCATGCAAAATGACTTTGTTAAGGGCACTGAGCGGCTATTGGAATGAATATGGTAGTCTAAGTTACTTAAAGGCTGCTAACTCTAGTAAGCAACTAAAGTATACCAGCAAAAATTTGACAAGTAGACAATGGGTTAGTTGTCAACTAGAGTTAGCAGACTTTAAGTAACTTAGACTACCGTATTCATTCCAATGAATTTAAGCTTCTGGTAATCACAGAATTTATGAAAAATTGGAAAAGATGACGATGAATTAGTACCTTTTATATAGCTTCTTCTATGTCCATAAATAAGATCATTCTTGCCATTCGGGGTTTATCGACTGGAAAGAATAAGTGAACCATGAAATACGAAGTATGTAAAACATGGAAGTGTGAGGCACATAGTAATGTGGCCGCTTGGTCTTGATCGGTCATCAGTAACTTGGTCATCAGTCATGCATAATTGACCAAAATGCTTCTTGTTAATTACTGAAGGATCTATAGGGATACATTACTTTGTGACATGTTTGCTGCAAAATCAAACAATATGTAAACTCAAGTAGTATACTCATATGTGATGGCTCAACCCCAAAGGGCGGACTTTGCATATGATATCAATTTGGATTTTATCATTTCATTTGTTACAGCATTTTCTAAGCTTTAAAATGACACCTTACTTGTTGAAATTGATCAAGGCAATCAAATTTTACAACAAAAAATTCTGCTGGAAATTCTTATGATTTTCTTTATTTTTTGCTGCCTATTTTCATCAGTTTCTCGAAAAATGTTCTGTCGCAAAGTCCGCTTTTCGGGGTGAGTCATCACATATATGAACCAAGCTTTAGACACCTTTTGTCTCAATTACAAGAACAAATGCAAGCCTGTGCCTTCATCCAAACCCACAACACTCCATAAGCATATCTTTAATGATGTTGGCATGCCATTTGTCTGTGAATCAGGCTGCGGTTTTGACGAATAGAAGTACTACTTATCAATTCCTCTATGACTATGTAAGTCTTCACATGGAATAATAAATGGCAAAACATCAAACCAGTTAACTTTGTCAATGTATGATCCAGATTATTTTTAAACCTGCTGAACCTATGCCCCACATCTAGTGTCTCCTTTCAGAGAAAGTAGGTGACAGCCTTGAGTCAATGCTCATTAGTAGGACTATTAAGGGAAGTGCGAAGATATGTATACTCCTAACAGATGTAGTTACTTTGTATTTAAAGCAACATTACAGCATTTATTGGGGAAAGAAATTTTGCTAGAAGTTTTTGCTAAATTCAAATTAAATTTAGTTTAGCAAAAAATGCATGACTATCCGTTTAGCAAAAATCCTGAGCCTTTCACAGGATAGTAGGGAGAAGTGTCAAAAACCCACTATCTACCACTGATAGCAATGATAAATATAAATCCATCAAAAGTACACATACTTTGTGTTAAAATGTACTAGTTGTACATGAGTGCAAGACCACACTTTTTTTTATTTGATTCCTGTTTACTTTTTCCCTTTTTATTTCTTTCCCCACTTTTCCCTTCACTATAACTTTTAGTTCTGTTCTTTTCCTAAATTATCTTATTAACTATCTACAGTGGTCAGTGGAAACTTAATATAATGAAATGAAACATCAAGATCAAATATTCTGGGAGTGTATCAGGATTGGCTGGTTACGTCACTGAAACATTCATACCCATAACCATTTCTAATTGGTCATTTTGGTAGAAAATAGAACCCACGTCTACAGAATTCATTCAAGAAGTGATCCATTTGTTTGTGCAATTTGAACCAGATTCTGATGCCATTATTGAAAGTCCTGATTCTGACCCATATCATTATCAAAGACATATTTTGGAAAACTTGATTCATACCGTATCTAAGGAATTTTATCTAAAATTCCAAATCATAGCCTAGGTTCGCTCATGAAAAACTAACCAAGCAGTAAATTACCGCACGCTACATATTGGTATTGTTCTTGCCCCTCTCCCCACCCCTACAAATCTATATATGCCACCTATGCCATAACAATCTCCAGGTTTTTTTTATGTCAATTCGTATTCATGAACAGTCTAGTTGACACCTTTGCTCAGTTTTACTGGAGCCTGACAGTTGTGAAATCTGCTATACAGTTTTAGCTGATGTGTGAAAATGCGTAAGGAGGGTACACCCTGCTATCTACCACTGATAGAAACTTCAAAGCTGGTAAAATGCATCTAGTGTTTTATCATCTCTAATGAGTATTAGACATATTCTACGAGTGTTCTAAGGGGGTCTGGTCAAGGTCACCCAAGGTCAAAGGTCAAGTGTAGTAATCTTCAAAATGTTGACCGAAGGTCATTCAAGGTCGTTACCATAACTTCTTGACCCTTGATCCTACCTGGATCAAACATGTACCATAGATAGCTGCTACCCTAAAGAGTGTCCTGGTGGGGTCAGATGAAGGTCATTCAGATGAAGGTCATCCAAGGTCAAAGGTAATTTGGAGGAAAAATGATATAATTGATAGGTATAAGGTAAACCAGGGTCACTTAAGGTCACCAAAGGTCACTTTAGGTCATTCAAGGTGCATGTCATAAACCCTTGAACCAACCTGGCTCAAACCTACACCATTAGGCCAAAAAAGTTTTTGTTTGTTTGCCCTCCAGTGAAAAAATTGAAATTTTGGGTCGGTCGGTCGATCTTCTTTTTTTTTTTTTTTTTTACTCATCACATATATTTTAAAGAGTGTGTCATTACATGGATTTTATCGCAAATGCCAAGCAATGGAAGGCTTAATCAAATATTGTGGGTCATTATTTAGAGGAAATATGCATTTTATACTACTAAATGTGACTTTATACTGTTAAATTTTATGTTTTCCATTGAAAATATTGAGTTTTCATATTTTACATGTTTGGGAAAAAAAAAACACTAAAATCGCGACCCAAATTTTTGGCATTTTTTGGGTCGGTTGCGGAGGGCAAACAAACATATTTTTTTTAGGCCTATTACATATTACCCTTATTTCGAAAAACTTCAAGTTAGTTTGAGGACATTCAAGGTAAAGACCATTTTGAGGTTAAATCAAGACCTTTTTGAGGTCAGGGCCAGGCAAAGGCAATGGGTGTGAATATAAAGAGTTCGGGTTTAACTAGTGGGCCAGCACATAGCATGGGTACCCACTAGTTGACATTATACTCTATAAACCTTGAAGTATGCAACAAGAAATCAAGACTCTGTTACAAGATCCATAGCATATCCCTTGTATTCTTCAACATTGTGAAATGGTGGTTTTGTATTGTGTAAGAGTCTTGTAATGATTGATTAGGATTGATTAAGGCCAAATTACTGCGTATTAATATATTTTTACATGAATTCTTCATAATTATGGTATTATTTTGGGCTAATTTTTTTGATTACAGATGGACAAACTTGTAAATAAATTCATTTGAATATTCAGCACGATTTGGTACCTTGTAATGATTTGAGAAATATGGACTTATTTACTTCCCCGTATGGTCATATTGGTTTTTGTACGTTAATCGGCTACTTGCTGCATACTTCAAGATTTACAGAGTATAGTTGCCATGGAGTGTTAAAGTGGTAGTTCCTTTTACCAATGCAGCACATTAACCCTAACACTTTTGACAACTTCTTCTCGGATATTTCAAGTCAAAAATCGTGGGTATTCACTTTGATTAGAACCCGGGACCTTCCGCTTCTCGGTCCAATCATCACTATGTCAAGCCACTGAGCAGGCGCTGCCATGGCAGCAATTTCGTGATAAAAGCTAACTCGGGTCTATGATGTATTTGGACTTTGGACTTATTTGGCGAATTTCTTAACTTTGTAGAATGGGATATTGTGAGATTCAGTGGGGTTAGGGTTAGGTTTGATGCAGGTTCAACTCACCAGTCTAGCAAAGGATGTTTATTGAATATGGTTGTTAATCCAAACTCAGTTTTGCATTTTTCTCGGTGCACTTCAGTTTCCTCCTGCATCTAAAATCATGAATCTTTCACTATATTCTCTGTTTCACACTCATAAGGCACCACTTAAAGTTAATGCATGTATACTATTGGGATCAACCAGGCTTTTATACCAAATGATATAAATAAAAATTATTCAAGAGAATAAATAAATCCCACAAGCCTAGAGTAGTCTCATGTAATAATTTTCTATTTTCCAGTGACACTATGACATTTGAAACGCAACACTTGTACAAGCCACAGGCCAATCCATTGGATTTCATGTGTTATTTTTCTTTATATAAAGCGTATAAATCCCTTAAGCTTACTGACACTACAGAGTCTAGACACTTGATGGCATTGTGATGGGTTGCAAGCTCCCAATTGTGAAATTTCACTCCCAACAAGCACTTCTACAAAATATATGGAATCAAAACAAATTGGAAATACTGTAAATGAAAAACTTTCAATTTGCAAGCGAGTTTTACTTTTTTAAGGTATAAATCTGGCAAAATTTAAATGAAAAATTATATATGACACATGGAAAAGTGTCTAAATCAGGTGAAAAATGTCAAAAACTGCAAACATTACAAAGTGTATAGCAAAAAAAGTAACTCCAATACGTCATAACGGAAACTCTTTAACCCCAGGCTTTAACCCTTCACCCTACACAACACTTAACCATGTGAAACACATTCTTGCATACTGCATCAACACTCTTAACTAGGCTTATAACTCCACTAATGTAAAACTCACATTTCATTACCGATAATTACCCATCCAGCCACATCGTATATCTTCTGCCTAATTTCCAGTGTTGCATACCCTGTTTTCAATTTATATTGAGTGCTTTTTCATGTTCAATAATATGTGAGGAGAGGATTGATAACAAAAACAGACTTTGTGTTTTTGCTTTTGTCTGGAGGAGAAAGATTTTCCACAACATAGTACACATAATCATTTTTAAGCTTCCCATTACTTCAATATAAAAAAGCTCATACGAAACTTGATAATGCCTATTATTAACTCATGTAAGACTTCCAACAGATGAATTGCAAACAGCTAATGAATGTCTTTATAACAAACTAAAACACCTCTCACTGTTTTTCCAACAATTTTACGATTCTTTTAAGAAAAAGCTTTAGAATGCCATGTAATTTTTTCAACTTTTTATCAGAACTTAAAAAAAAGGTTTTAGCTACACATCACATGCCTAATTTCCAGCTCTCTCATTTCCAATTTTATGTCAAGTGCTTTTCTAATGTTCAATAATGAGAGAAAGGACTCAAAACAAAGCATATTTTGTTTTTCAGCTTTTAGGCGACTAAAATAAAAAAAAAAACTGTTTTACGGGACCAACAGACCCTAAATTTGCGTTTTTTACAAAAAAAATTTAGTTTTGCCAAAATCATGTAAAATTAGCCGTTTTTGGCTAAAATTTAACAAATTCGGTTAAATCTTTAAAGAAAATTTAATTGTAAAAAAAAAATCAGTTTTCCTCCCAATTTGTTCAGATTTTTTGGTTATTTTTGGCAAAAAAAATTTATAGGAAAAAAAAATCGACCGACCGACTGACCCTACTTGGAGGTCCTCCCACCCGTAACACAGGATTTTTTTCGTAGCCTTATGAATGATATTTTATCAGATAACTTGAACACTAATTCCCATTGTAGAGTTTTTCTTCATATACAATATTCTATACCGATTTTCTTACAGACTGAGCCTTTTTTATTATTCAATTAAACTTCATTTGAATCAATGAAATAACAACTATTAATTGAGTTGAGGCATCAAATATTCAATGTGCCAAAAAACTGTAGCTAAATCTGTCAAATAAACCAATGATTGTTTTAATGGTAATTTTAATGTATAATCTTTTAAATTATTAGAACTATTTACAATTATTTTTTCTGCAAAATATGGTAACGAAAAATTCATGTGATCTCACTGCTAATAAAATCTCACAACTTTTCACCTGTATAACACCATTAACCATATGAAACATATAAAAAGCACACTGCATCAACACTCTTAACTAGGCTAATAACTCCACTAATGTAAAACTCACGTTTCATTACTGATAATTACCCATCCAGCCATACTGTATATCTTCTGCCTAATTTCCAGTGTTGCATACCCTGTTTTCAATTTATATTGAGTGCTTTTTCATGTTCAATAATATGTGAGGAGAGGACTGATAACAAAAACAGATTTTGCACATTAGCTACTTTGTCTAGAGGAACCTTGGCACAACATAGAAGTTGATAATGCCTAACTCATGTGAAATTTTGACAAAAACTGTTAACTTGGCCCCTTTGAACACTGAATGTAATACACAATACATTTCTTAGCTTTGCTCCACAACTATAATTGGGTAGATAACTAGAACAATCCTCTCTTAACTGTAACATAATTAGCACTAAATAAGTTTAGTTTCATTGTTTTGATTGAAAATATCAACCATCTTGAAACAGATGGGAATTCTGCTTCCAGCTTCAAATGGGGTTAATCAACTCCACTGATATATGACCTAGGATTAATTACCAATAACTTCCTTCTCATCCATGTTGAGTTTAAATAGTCTGGAAATTTAAAAAAAATTGAAACATGTGGGAGACGCTATCATTTTTTTCAGAATAAGGTTCAGGTAGTCTATTATGTTACAGAGTCACATACAGAAAAGATTTACTAAATATCTTTTAATCACACTGAAATTTTCTGTTTTGTAATAGAGCTTATAGTCTCAAAACAAAGCTACACTATCGAAGTGTAAAAGAAAGAATTAGACTTCTTTTAATAATGACTTTCTTTTTCAGTTTATTTTAATAACTGAGGTCAATGAATAATAAAATATTTAATTTAAAAAGGAACGAGGAACAAATTTACTTTTTCACTCTTGGCCGTAGGTTCTATATCACTCCTTCTGATTTCTTCTATATTACATCTCCTGCTTTCAATTTGTCTTAAAAGCTTTGTCATGTTTTAAAATGTCTAAGTTTGGTCTGAAATCCAAAACATCCAAGTTGCATTTCCACTTCAAATCTATTTGGGATAAGTGTATTCAGATGAGCATTATACCCCCATGGATTTGGGAGAAGGGAGAATGCTCAGATTTGCATCATTATCCCTATTTATACAGGATAAAACAGGGATGAAACTCTCGACCAGCTGGTTCTACATCAAAGCTTCAAATGATGGGAGTGAAATCTGCCATAGGCATATGGCGCTTTACTCTACTATTTTAAATTTGTATGGCGCATTGTAAGAACTAGTTGAGAACCCCTGGTTTAGAGATCAATCACATAGATTCTAAACTCTTCAAAGAAACTGTACAGATCAATCAATCAATCAATTTTATTTTCCATATATACAACCTCAATAAAAAATATTAAAGATATGGGGGAATGTGATCAAAAGGCCACAGGCCAGAGGTGATCACAACCCATTACAAAGTTACAACAAAAATGAAACAACAAAAATACAATATTATATAAACAAAAATATCATACACTACATGTATCTTATACTGAACTGAACTATGCTCCAAACAATAGGCATATATTTTAGTTCAGATTAGTTCTGAACTTAAATTCATCATTTTCTATTCCGTATCTGATAGTCTCATCTGAATATCTAACTAAGTAACTCCCAACTCCCATAGTACAGTACATCAGATATGTCTGTTGGGTCAGTTCTAAAGGTTAATGCAAACTGCAGAATTTCTCACGGATCATTCCAAATCATTTGCTTCTTCACTCAGCCATGTTACCATTGTCGCTCACATTTTGATATAAATCAGACACATCTACACCCTTATTTCATGGTTTAGTACAATAAAAAATAAATTTCTTACTCTCTATATACCAGACTTTCATCTGAATATCTCAAACCAACTCCCAAAGTACAGTACATCACACATGTCTGTTGTGTCATTAGAGGTTAATAGAAACTGCAGGATTTCTCACGGATCATTCCAAATCATTTACTTCTTCACTCAGCCATGTTGCAAATCTACTTCTGCTTCCATTTTGATTTACTACATCACTCAGGAGACCTACATCCATTCCCTTATTTCATGGTTTGATTTGAAGGAAAAGTTTCAGATTTCATAACATCATTGCAAACAAATGTTTTTTATTTGAACCTAACAGATCTTCTAAAGTGAGAATTAGTGAGATGTGTTTCAGTTAGGGTTATGTGACACAATATTAACCCTAGTGGATTTCTTAACTGTCTTAGTGTATAAGGCCCTTATTAGGCCCTACTTTGGGGATGGCCCATTCAGGCCTTTTTTGGCCTTTTGCCATCTCCTCAATATCATTCTTTTGTTGTATTTTATGTATAATTTTATTTGTTCTTGCTCTGTTCAGTGTATTAGAGTGTGATATTGGAATAAATTGAATTGAATTAAATAACTATAACCCCATCTGCGACCTATTTGGACTTTTCATGATTTTGTAAAGTGAGATTAAGTTAGGGTTAATGGACATTTTTTCCCTTTTTTTAGTTTTTTTGATCGACCCTAAATGTATTTCAGTGGTTTTAGAAAAAGTGCAAAGAAAAAGTGCATTGTAGTTTCTTAAACACTTTTACCTAAAAATGAACTTAATGAAGGTTTATTATTAGGATTTGGGTGTTCTTTATTGAAAAAGAATATTTTATATAACTAATTGCAGAATAGGTTCAATTTGTCGACAAAAAAAGTATAAAAATAACGGTAAAAATATTTGGTTAAATTGGGAGGAATATGCATGCAAACATTTGTAAAAAAAATCTCAAAATGCGTAAAAGTTCAGATGATAAAATACTAAACTTATCAATAATCTGTTTAAATCCCAAGTCATAAGTAGATAGCTATCCAAATAAAATGAGGATATTAAATATGGTTCATAATCGTGTGCTTGCAAGCAAATGTTGTCAATTAAGAAAACACTGTTGCAAATTGAAACTGATTTTCAAAATACACTTTCTATTTAATATATCCTTTGCTCTCACTATAAGCACGAATCCTATTTTATATCATTTTCTATCAATTTTCTATAAATCATACCAATCATCAGTGGCATAATGATAACTTCATTAATTAAGGTAATTAAATGCATGCAACATTGCTCTAATACAATATTCTAGTATATTCATGATATTCATTTTGTATCATTTTTGAACTGCGGTTTTGAACATACCAGTCAAATGTTATAATGAAAACTTCATCAATATAATTAAAAGATGAAGCGTACAATACATTTTCTTACAATTTATGTCTATTCATATATGTCACTGTTCATCCCAAACCAGCCATAAATGCAGCCTCTTGTCATTTTCACTTTTTCAAATATTTGCAAAAACCATGTTATAAGGATACATCTCAATGAACTTCGCCCGGTTTCCAGAAGTTATGGTATGTCAAAGGACGTTAGGGAAGAAAAGATGGAACTGAGATAAATGCATTCAAAGATCGGTAAGCCCTATATTTTCTGTTGATTGTCCTCAAAACATACAGATATTTCATATTTCTAATAATTTTCTTGAAATTAATCTTCGCATATGTTTTGATAAGGATTGCAAACCTACCAAAAATCAATTCCGGCAAATTACGCCCTTGGCATGGATCACCTGTAGCGCAAAATGAAGTTTGCTGCATTTACGGCTGTATAGGGATAAATGGCCACATTTTGTACCCACCATATTTTCAACATATTCTATTCATACCAATCATCAGTAGCATAATGACAACTTCATTAATGTAATAATGTCAAGCGCTTTGATGTGTACCGCCATTAATGACACAGTGATTAATGCATCACTTAGCGAAATCAATCTTCAATATTGATGCAATGTCTGTGTACTTTTGGAGTAATTAGTGCGCTACTTAAAGCTGCACTTGACAAATTGTGATCAATTCACAATTCAGTTAACAAATTATGTTGGACAATTTGAATTATATTTTGAAGAATAATTGACTGTAATTGACTTAAGGCATGGTTCCCAATTCATGACGAAAGCTTTTGAGTCATACGAAAGGGCTTGACGCAATTGTCTTGCATCATGATGCAGAGAAATATTGAGTCATGATTCAACGATAGATGTATTATAGTGTATTGAATGGTGCAGAAAAATTGTGCCAGAGCCTCTATTATTATAAACACCACTTTAAAGAAGGTAGTTATGTGTTTTTCCTAATATTTTTGCGTCATGACTCAAAATACATTTCGCCATGGCTCTTGTGTCAAGGCCTTTCGTATGGCGGAAGACATTCCGTCATAAATTGGGAACCGTGCCTAAGATCTCAAAAAACCTAACTTTACAGATTCCAAAAAATGATATGGTACCATGAATTAATTGAATACGCCAGAATAAGAACATCCCAACTCCAATAGCTCCCTTTTGTAAATTATATTTATACAATATAAATGAATACAAATTTCTGAAAATTTGTTCACATCACTAAAATAGCATTTCCATGTCAATGTCCTAATCACATTGTCACATTTGACCTTGTAGTTGACTTGTTTAGACATTGTTAGATAGTACATAGTTGCTATATTTAAACAGCCACAATCAGAACATCCCAACTCCATGAGCTCCCCCCTTCAACTATATGCTAGGATAATAATCTAACAATGTCTAACAAAATCAACTACAAGGTCAAATGTGACACTATGATTGGGATAAAAACATGGAAATGCTTTTTAGTGATTTGAAAGCATTTTCAGAGATTTATATGCATTTATATTTTACATAACTGAACAGAAGGCAGTTCATGGAGTTGGGATGTTCTTATTCTAGCGTATTCAATTGTTTAAAATATATTTTGGACACAAACATATATTTGAATGCAGATTCTGTGTATCAAACAATTTGCAACAGGAACAGGGCTCGGAAAGTACGCAACACAGTTTCCAATCAACAATTTGAAGCATTGTGACATCACACGCACCTAACGAGCATTTTGTGACTGAGTAATGGGTTTATTAGATTGATGCCCATCGACGCGCAATCTTTTAATCTCCTCCCCCTCCTACTTCTCCTCCTCATCATCATTTTTTTATGCCCAAAAATAAAGACAATTTAATAGTCAGTCTGAATAATTATTTGAAGCAAATAACTTCATCTAAAATAAACTGTTGCTATTCCGAGATCCACACAAGTTTAAATAATAATATGACAGAGGAGACACAACTAGGCAGGGAAATGTATCAAAAGGCACCGTACGGAAATGCCGGAAAGCAGTTTTCAATTTCAAATTTCCACCTGATATTCTGATTGATTAGACAAGCTCCATTTATGACTTGAAATATTTATCTTGTCGAAATAATCTCAATTTTGTCTATCAAAATTTGTAACCTGTCATATTGATCAATTTCATGATACGAGATCCTGTAATTGATCACAATAATGGAACATGCAGTTTAACACAACAATGGAAATAAAATTTTACGAAATAATTTGTTTTTTTGTGTGTAGTGTTTCTTATCTATGCATGTGAAACATTGCATAGATGTTCTTCTCCTGTTGGTGTAGTCTTCTCCTTCTCCTCCTTCATAAGACGCTTTATAAAATCACCCCTAACTCAAAAAGTACATGAGCCCCAAGGACCAAACTTGGCACACATATGGCCCATAACTAGAGGTAGTGCCTTATGGTAGTCTTAGGTCCAGGGGCCCAAGGCCTTGGGCCCCAGGGGCCCAAATGTTTATTTATAAAATCACCTCTAGCGACCAAACTGTAAAAGGTACACAGACTAAACTTGGTACACATGTGACCCATAACTAGAGGTAGTGCCTTTTGGTAGTCTTAGGCCCGGGGGGCCAAAGGCCTT
>JXSR01S075031.1:163214-174851 GCA_000969725.1 Ophiothrix spiculata | reverse complement strand
TCAAATCTTTCGTATTTGGAACAATTAAAGGAGCATGGTCCATTTTTTCAAACTTATTTGAGATTCTTGTACTAAAAGGTTGCTCATATTTTTCTAATAACCCATGTGAAATTTCACGACTGAGTTATGTTCCGTTTTGGAGTTATATATGAAAATGTGTCTAATTATGGTAACCATAATTAATTTTACACAGTAATGTATAGGCGGTTCTGAAATACGAAATTGCCCATGAAATCAAAACGGTTTGACCGATTCAGCTGAAATTTGACACTTAAACCTCTTGAGTGGTCATCTTTTATATGACATTAAAAAGTTAATTTTGAAAAATCAGCCAAACTCCTTTAAATACAATCATATCACAGCAAACCTGTTTTGGGATATCATTTCTTGAATATTTCACTTTGAATCACATTCACAAAAAATATTTTGTATATGTAAATTGCTTCTCTTTCTTGGTAAAGAATGAGACCGGTAGAAAACAATGCACCACTGTTGTAATATTTCTACAGATTTATTAGAAAGTAAAACTAAATTTTACAAATTGAATCTAAAATCATAGTTGCCTTTCCTATAGTAATCTGCTATTATATTTCAACAGATTTTAGAGAGTGGAACAAAATTTTACAAATTGAATCTATCAAACTTTCTACTGCTCCATCAAACAAAATATTTGTCTTGCCGAGATAGCAATCTCAAAGCCAATCTTAAAACAACACAGTCTATCTAATAATCATATAGGATCCATTACACAAAAACTTATTCCAAAGCCCCTCTCATCAATTTTTCATCAGAAAAGATACATAATTTGAAACCATTATAAACACATCCATCAGGAGTAAGCTTACAATACATTTGTAGAAAATAATATATCAAAATAATGCATCCCTTTGGTATATCATGTTAGCAATGTTATTTCTATTCTTGAAATATGAGCTAGTTGATCATGTTACAAAAACCATGTACCTGGAGAAATACTGTAGCAAATTAAACAAACTGGAGTAGCGCTTTCATCGCTCTAGTGGGGGTATCGTATGCTAGCATTGCTCATATATGAAGAATCGTAAGCCATTTTGTTACATATTTATTTGTCTACATAGAAAACAGTAAAACAAAGATGAAAAGTCAGAATTTTTATGATAAATATAAAGTTATTGTCAATATAATTATGGGAAGCATTCATGTGTTGTAATAAACAAATTCAATAACATTAAAAAGCAAAAGTATGATTGAACTTTTCAATTTTACTAAATTTATAAAATTAAAGGTGCACATCCTAAAGGTAGTATGACAATGGGAATTGAAAATGAAGATTTACCTTTATTTGATATGATTTAAATGCCATATCACTATCTCACTTACCAGCAAATTGCTGAGAAACAGAGGATTCAGAAAATGCATTCACTCAGATTTGAACCAGGGCCCTCTTGCATCCCTTACACGCCCAAGGCAGACCATCTCTGATGTGATAATCACTTGGTCTCTGTACATAAACTCATCAATGAAATATTTGCACAGATACAACAATGGATCAAAAGGCCCTGCATCCATTGTATCCACACACTGTTCCCTTGTGGCGTGTGGCCACGATCCATGTTCGCTTGTTCCCTCGTCATTTCATAGGCAACACGCCACACATACAATGAGCCTTTGTTTTGGTCAAAGGCCATATCCAGAAGTTGTCACAAGTCATTAGCTTATTTCAATGTTCCCTTGTAACACAGAATATGTCACATCTGGCATCACAATGTAACAACTTAGAGGGCCTAATACTAGAGAATTTCAACAGCGAATAGAGTTAGCGTATTAAGGCTTGAGTCAACTTATCAGTTTATGAAAAGTTTTTGCTTTGTCACCTTATTAATTAATTAATTAATCCATTTTAATAAAAGTATACATTTTAAAAGTCAAACATTTTAGTCAAAAATTGATATCACCAAAGTGTTCAGCAAGTATAAATCTACGCCTACAAATGTATATAAATCAGTTCCCGAAATCACAAGTTGACATATCACCAACGTGTTCAACAAGTATAAATCTACGCCAACAAATGTATATAAATCAGTTCCCAAAATCACAAGTTGACATATCACCAATGTGTTCAGCAAGAAAAATATACGCCTATAAATGTATCTTGTATTTTCTTTTTTGTGCGCCATGGTACTTAGGTGAATGGCGCTATATAAGTACCGTGTATTATTATTATTATTAAATCAGTTCCCGAAATCAAACGTTGACGCCAACCATAATTTATGAAATTAACAACCTGCAATGTGTTACATAAGCCTCCATACTCCCTGAAGCCCAGGAAATGAAAATCCTAATAAAGCAAATATCATAACACACATGAAATCTTCACAGTTGATTGCAGTTTAATCATCACCTACCTCCTCCAGCAGACTTTAACATTTATAGTACATGGCAACACGTCTTGTTTTGAAACAACCCTGGGAAGACAACATTGAACATTCGCTATGTTACCCTATGACATTTTGCAGTAACTCCTTGAGAAAGCTTTCTTAAATGGTTTTAACTTGAGGTGGGGCTCCACCTTTATGCATTAATGTTGATACCCACAATCTGCAATGAGAAACTCCATGGAAAGAAACGAACTGTGTTGAAAATTAAATAATGTGTTATTACATATGATTATTTCCATGTCTACTTCGGTGCATTTTTGTGCTGTTTATACATGAATCCTATATTGGCAATTCACAATCCTCTATTTCTTGCATCTTCTTATAGTACTTAGCATTATTAACCCTAACAGTGCTGAATCCTATACAATTCTACAGTAGAAATTGAGGAAAATAATGTTAGTCTGAATTCAGTCACATGGTCACTGAATCGCTGCCAAGGCAGCGCCCATGTGTTGCTTGGCTGCCGGGCATTGGATCGGGTGAGAGGGGCCCAAGGTTTGAGTCCATGCTCGAATACTTGAAAATAGGGATTTTTCATAGAGTAAGATAAGATTCTCCAAGGTTAAGGTTATCATGTTTTTTAGAACACCACGGTGTTTTCAACCTTTCCTTGCAATGCACCCAGAAGATGAGAAAAGAAAGGCAAAGTCAAAAAGTGCCAATGAACATTATTCACAAAGTATTTCTGTGGTTTCAAGTAGTCAATGAACTGCCCCCATTGCCCATATTGATATATGAACTGCATTCAAAGTTGTGGAACCCTGTTTTAGATCCTTATGAACTACATCAATGGTATGCAATGCTAGGTAAACTGCCCCCTTCCCCATCCCTTCTCCAATTACTTCATTTTGAGAGTATTGTTAGAGCTAAAAGCATGAGTACCAAAACCAATCCTCCCAAATCCTAGCCACAAGCGCTGGATGAGTTCAAGCATAGTACTATGTGTACAAACGGCTTTATACAGAATCATGTTTGTTCAGCCTGCTCAGGTTTAGAAAAATATTATCGCAATTTGTTGTTAAAGTTGTGCTTTTTACAGACCACATTCAACCAATACAAGAAGTGAATGCGTTGGATTTGTCTTGTCTGAGAGAAAGATCGTACAAAGGCAAAGACTCAGTTTTAAAATAGTGGAGCTTTAAAAAGCTCTCCTGAAGGTAATAAGGAGAGCATTGGTAGAGCATTAATAGTCGAGTGTTGGCGCGCACCAGAAAAATCGAGCGCACATAGCGCGTGAGCATAACGGCGCTCGGTGCAATAATATTTCAGAGTCATAATAACTTTCTTCACTGCTAGAATCGCTTACAGAAGAATCAGTAACGTTTTCTGATTCCGGTGATAATATATTTTTGAGTTTTGAAGCCATTTTGGAAGTAAAATTTATGAAAAAATGTGCGAGGTACAACGCAATTTGTCCACGGATATTCACTTCCGCATTCACAAAACAGCGAATGCCACTTATCATCATCATGGGAAAATGAAAATTTAGCAAGCTAGGGGGACATTATGAATACGGCCTTTTATCTGGACAAAAAACAATCTCTGCCGCGATAATATACAGAAAAAAACGATGTATTTAGTCAATAATAACGACCTAACAGAGTCATAAAAAGAGGTTGATTTTGATCAATCATAAAGGGCCCTCATCCCCCTAAATTTTAAACCGGATTTACATCGATCTCAGGGACTACATCAATTTTCAGTAAAAAAATCGCAAAACCTATTAAAATCGGGTAAAAAACTTGACAGGCCTGGGTAATGCAAGGGTCGCGACAAATCGCGCTATCGAGTCCCTGCAAAGGAGTGATACACTCAACTCTTACAGAGAGTAGGCCCTACTATTTTCAAGGTGTAGGCTCCTATTTCAACATGTATATAATTTACTTTTAACTTATTGACCTAGGCCACTGAAATCCATTTTGAGAGGTTTAACCCTTAGGTTGCTTCTTGTTTACTCTTCAGAGGCAAAAAAAAGTATGAAACTCTGGGGATGCAGCTGTAATAAAAATCTGTAAGAAATAGAAAATAGGGACTTAGGGCCTATATAATCGCCGTTCGGTATCCAAAAATGTTCTACTTCGGTTTCGGTTGAGCCCTAGGGGATGAGAATATGATCGGAACCTACACCTTTAACATAAATTGGAATGATAATATTCAAAACACAACAGTAGATGGTCATACATCCCTCCAATATCTTCAACAACTGGGCAATGCCATTTAGGTTTTACTGGATGCTGCAGCCGTACCACTGACCATGGCGACCAACCCCTCTCCCATTAAATTTTCTGGAATCCTCCATAAAACCAAAATATATAAATTAAAAGGAGGAGATTGTTCACCCTTTTTTCTGACCAGCATGCTGTACCACTTAATCAGAGGCTTCTTGGGTCATGGTCAAAAGAGCAAAATTTAAGGTCTACAAATGGAAGAACTGAGATTGGGTGAAGAAGTCAAGGGACATGCTAGCAACAGGAAACGACAAATGGTATGGAGGCCTAATACATACCTTCTTACCTTCGGGAAAGCATGCAGAGGACATTTAGGTGAGGTATTGCAACTAGCCCTAAAGTTCAATGTAAGATCATGCTACATAACCATGATAACTACTGTATCATAGTATATCCCTGGTGTGAATAGTCTTTGTTTAAAGACCCTCTGTAATGTCCACGGACTAAACGAGCGCCTTGCCATAGTCGAAAATTTTGCACAGTTTGAGTCCGAGGGAGCACTGAAATTAACTCTTGCTTTCTTCTATTTATAGCATGCATGATAGTGGGTTGGAGTTAGTTTGTTTCACTAGTACATTTTCTTGGTCTGTAACACAGACTATGGTGTGATATGTTATGTTATATTTGTACCATGACTATACCTTGTTGTGTGGTAATTGTCAATAAAGACCATTTTGGTCATTGAATCTGTAAATCTGTTATAGCTGAAAATATGCTAATAAATGCATCATTATACTACTTAATAAGCACATTACAGATGAATATTTGACAGCTAGAGCAAGCCAAGTGCCTCATCAAGATGCGTATTGGTTACAAAGTCAACATCATTTACACAGCTATTTTGGCTCGTGTTTATTGACAATACAGTATGCAAAACCTCAAGGCCCGTATTCCAGAAAGGTGTTTAGCTAAATCAAGGTTTTATTTAATATTTAATTCTAGGTGGAATCTAGGCTAGTCCCTTTAATAAGCATATTGAAGATGAATATTTGACAGCTAGAGCAAGCCAAGTGCCTCATCAAGATGCGTATTGGTTACAAAGTCAACATCATTTACACAGCTATTTTGGCTTGTGTTTATTGACAATACAGCATGCAAAACCTCAAGTGTCTAAATACCCATTCTCACTATCTTTATGACCATTTCAGACACGCCACTGGTTAACATAATGAGAGAAAATTTTGTGTGCTCTAGTGATATACTTGGGTTCACTCCATAATATGACAAAAACAAAACAATCCAATGGAATGTATGGATCTAATGGAATGTAAAAATTCTTTGAATCGTTCTCCCAGTCTGGCATTCTGTATAAATCAGAGCTTCAACTTGGGGTGGTACCTTTAACTACTCAGTATTGGGGAAAATGTCACTTTATTTGTAATTTATTTAATTTATGTGCCGCATCTTAAAGAAAAGTTGAACATTGGCATAAAAAATAGAACCAGGTGATTGAATCAATCAGAATCAGAATATCTCATTTAAAGCAATACTATAAGACTGATAAGACTGAATTTTTCATTGCATCGTCACCTAACCACTACAGCCGTTTGAATAATGTTTGCCTCCACATTGATGACACTGTGATTTCTCCTTCAACCTCTGTCCGGAATCTTGGTGTCACCTTTGATTGTAACATGACAATGACCCAACACATAACCAATCTCTGTCAGTCTGTAAACTGGCAGATCCGCAACATATTCAGGATTAGAAGATTCATTGATTCAGACACTTGTGCAAATATTGTCAGAGCTCTTATTATCTCACGTCTGGATTACTGCAATGTTTTGTTCAATGGTATTACCAAAAAGAATCTGGACAGACTGCAGAAACTACAGAACAAATGTGCCCGTGTCATCTATAGGCAACCACGGTCTTCTCATATTACCCCTCTGCTCATTAAACTTCACTGGTTACGTATTTCAGATCGTATAAAATTCAAAACTATGCTATGTACCTTTAAGTCACTGAATGGACTCTGTCCCCAGTACATGGTTGATTGTCTGGTGGTAAAACAACCTCGCCTTGATGCAGTAACCACCCGCTCTGCTTATGGCCTGAACCTGTTGGTTCCAAAGACTCGCAAATGTGCTGGTGACAGAGCCTTTTCAGTGGCAGCGCCTCTTTTATGGAACTCTCTTCCAGCTGAAATTCGTCGGGCTCCTAGTGTTCAGACATTTAAGACTCTTGTTAAGACTCATTTGTTTAATTTGTCATATAATTGTTAATGTGTTTCTTTTCTGTACAGCGCTTTGTACCCACTGGAAAAGGCGCTCTATAAATGCCTGTTGTTATGTTATGTTATGTTATAAGATTTTGATCAAAAATAGTTTATAGTAAAAACAGCATAAAATGGAGGAATGTGACTATCTAAAAACGTTTTCAAGTGTATTTTGTGAAAAAAATTGTTGTACCACCAAAAATTGATAAAAATCATATGAATACTTTCCTATACTAATAATGTGGAATTAAATTCGGGATCCCGAATTTAATTCAACAAATGGCCATAGCAGAAAAAGTAAGCATCTTTGAGCCGAATCGTTTGGAGGGTATCATATCTACCCAAAACAAACCCAATAAGCCCAAAAAATGAAAAGTCATGGGTGACAGGGGGCGCTTCATTTCTAACACTTTATAGTATTGCTTTAAACAAAAAACAAACATACAGGTGTAGTCAAGTATAAAACAACAAAACAAATAATTGTAAGTGAACACTCAGTGCCCAAAACAAGTTCAAAGGCATGAATCAGAGTAAGGTAACTGGCAGTCAAGTTAGCTCAAACGGTAAGATCCAGAGTTCAAACCCCACTAGTTGAGTGTAAAACCTTGAAAACCAGTACGAAACTCGGGGAGCTGATCCGGGAAGCGATGATGTATATATATGGGCTGATCAAGGTTCAGCGCATCTAGTGGTTGCCCTAGAACCTGAAATGATGCTTGGTGTGGATTGAAGCTTAATCAAGTCATAGTGGTCAGCGAACACGTGTAAAGTGTACCGAGGCCATGCGGAATTACAAATCAGGGAGGAATAGTGCACTTTAAATCCCCTGTATATATTTTTTTAAATTCACAATTATTCCCTGTTAGTAAAGATATTGATTCATTTGCTACTCATTCCAAGTTCATGTCCTAAGCGTTGAGTTTTCCATGACCCTGCAGCTAGATCAAATGTGCATCTAGATGAGATGATGTTATTTTTGGTCACCTAGTCCAGAACGGATAAAGTTACACATTCTTGATTACCGCTGCTCATCTGCATGTATGAGCAAGTAAAACGAGAGTCTGTAATTTTAACCTGCCTGGACTGGGTGACCAAAAATAACATCATGCAAGAGTATCTTAAAGGGACAATTCACATTTCACCTTCAAGGTCTTCTCTAACAAAATTTAGATTTAAGGTGATAAGAATCCTTGACTGATATATGTTACAAATATAAGACAGTTCTGCAAATGTGTATACATGTGATCTGAGAAAATGTGTCATTTCCTATTAACCCCGACATTAATTAACCCTAACTGATCATTAAACTTTTCTCGTATCGAAAAGGGAAGGGACCTCCCGTTTCCCAAGCAAGTGATACCCGTAGCAAGCCACCGCTGAGACGATTTCGTCCCTGCATATAACCCCCGTCTCTGATGTATCTGGAAATAGCGCATTTTCGTGATTTTCTAAAGTAAGATTTAGTGAGATTTGGTTCGGTTAAAACGCAGTAGCCAATGGAGATTTCTAAAAGTTTATTAAGTTTTTAAAATGATTGATCAGAATCGAGTGAAATTTTCAGCATGCATTTTATTTGTGTGTATTCATATATAAGATGGAAAAGATGTAACAGGAAGTGTCCTAAGGTTTAAACCTTGGAAAACTGATTTCAGAAGCCAAGGTCAATCAGTTAAGTAAATTATACAAATTGGTATAGGAGCCTATATGTAAAATAAAAACGCCGTCGGCCTTAATGCAATCAGCTCGTTTGATAACATATTAATACCTAATCATCATCTAGTAGAGAAATTGCAAACAATTAGCTAGCACGCATTCCGCATCATTGACTAGATGCATTATCACGGTTTCCCTCTTAACAAAAAGCAATCAATTTATCCCAACAACCTTGCAACGTGCTCATCCTTTTGACTCCAGTTAATTACAGCATCTTGGCAAATGTGATAAAGTGCCTCCTGTATTGCTGTGTTTGTTCTAATCAATTTGTTGCCTCTAATACTTTCATTATTTATGGCAAGTAATGTTCATCATCATAAGCAAATATTGACAAACTTAATGCATGCTATTTGCTGCAATGTTGCGATAGGCTATGTCTGGATACTGTGTTGCGATGTATTGTAGCTGTTATTATTAATATGCATGTAGAAAGTATTGAAAGAATGCGAGTTAAAATTTTACAAAAATAAATTTGTTTTAGTAGAGTAACAGACAAACTTAATTCTGAATAAGTTAATTTTAACATTCTTACTTCTAATAAATATTAATTGTTATAGATATTGTGTATGTTTATCAACAAAACTGCAGGGACTGCATTGTTAATATGCCTGAGCCAAAAACTATGATTAGCCTTTTGCACGGTTTCGGCATTTTTGGAAGAGCCTCGACCTGGCTTGCGAGATGAATGGGAACTTACAAAAACCACTGACCCTGCATGAAGTGAATACATAGTTATGTAACATACTAACTAGTTTAATCGAGGCTCTCTCTCCAAATGGTGTACCGTGAAAAGAGTGAATACTAATCTCTGCGACGATGTAGACTTTGCAGACATCGTGCTAATGTACACATGTCGAAATCATTATCACTTCTCATTAATGCCAAACCAGTATCTTGTAATCAATAAGTCATTAATTTCTCATTACAACATACTTGAAGAAAGCTGAGGGGAAGGTATGATTCAAAGGAGACCAAGATAGCTCTGATAAAGTTTATTACACAGCTATCAGCCCGGGAGAGGGAGAAGTTGGATTTTGGATGGGTGCAGATGAACAGGCAAAAATTTTGACTACCAGCCGATATAAAAGTGAAACTGTAAATTGAAGGAGACAAAAAAATGCTACCCATTTATAAACCAGTTTTACTTGAACAACCATGTTAGATGTTGTAACCTGATTAATATGATAGAAGACACTATAACGTTTCTGATGAACTTAGAACTTCAGTGACCCATGTATCATGTAATATACTATGCCAACCTTAAGCTATAACTGTACCTATTGATATGGCAGGTCACATATGTACACCATTTTCAGATCTGAGAGAGGCCTTTTAATAGAAAACCTGAGAAATCAGAAATGCGACCGCATGTGGGGAAATAAAAAATGGAACCACATATGGTCGCGCGAACATATACCCATCTTTCCAACAAGTAATCCCCCTCCCCCCAAATTAGTTTGAGATAATCAAAATGTCATCGATCCATCCCCTCAGGAATAATAAATTTTCACAGCAGAACTGTTGCAACATTCTCATTAATCCCATCATGATTAATGTTTAGCTGTCAGGAAATGTGGATCTCTGCTCCAGATACGTGGGGTTTCATTTTCAAAAGAATCAAAATCCAGTCTTTGTAACATTTGGGCAAATAACCAGACCAAGGATGGAGTCAGAATGTAACAAAACGTAATGGTGCTTTCAGACTCCAGTGATTTCATCGCAGCAACATCGCTCGATACGCAGTCTTGAAATATTAAAGAGCACATCTCGTAGCGTACAGACTGTGTATCAAGCGATGTTGCTGCGTTGAAATCGCTGGAGTCTGAGCACACCATAATGGTTCTTCACAAATCCCCAAAAAAGTCATTTTTGAGACAAAACAAAATATTATAAAACTAGCATTATCAAGATGTAATCGCATTAAATTAAACTTTAACTCGCGTTTTCTTGTTTTTAAATATTCTGAAGGGACACGAATGGCCTAGCGGTATAAGTCTTTGACTCTTAATCACTGGGCACTGAGCATCATGGGTTCGATTCCAGTGGGTAGCGTGTGTAGTGTCCTTGAGCAAGATACTTTTAACTCTTGAGCTCCTTTCCACCCAGGTGCCAAATGGGTACCAGCATTCTTCAGTGTTGGAAAGATAACAGACTCGCGGGGAAGGTGTGGCGATCCCCTCACTGCAAATATAACAAAAAAGTGGAGTGTGGCCCAATCGCTTCAAAAGAGAGATGGGCACTCCAACCATACATGCAAATATAGGCCGTCCCCTTTTTATATATTCTGCCATATGTCATGCTTTCAAGAATTATCACTTCAGAATCCACTTCATAATCCAATTCTGGAAGTTGTTCAAACTTGAACTGATAAACTATAAAAAAGTATGGTATATTGGAACTATTGATCAAGGACCGATTTTACTGAAGGTTTGTGGTAGATTGTCACATTTTCTGAATAAGAAATTTTTAAAAAAGTAACACCCTATAACTTAAGGGACATGTCATAAGAGTGGATTTTAAGATTTATTACTTTTCCTTATTCTAAATATTGTACAGTCTCCAAATTATACATTTAAAATTCTATAACCTGCAGAAGATTAACTAATCAAGCACGGGTCAATGCCCAAATTCATATTCAATTTAAGAAATTTAACCCATTAGCAAATTGATTTTTGGAAACAATACAGTATATATATTCATTGAGCACAAGGTACAGTGACATTGACTTGCACTTTAGTCCCCTAGTATTACGTACTGAAATGCTTAATGTTAGATCAATTAAATCACTTAATGTAACCATATGACTACACCTCATCAATAATTATATCTAATCAAATATAAGTGGCTTTTTTCATTATGACAAAGAAATTAAAACCAAATTAGGATATTTTGTAAAAAAATTGAGTTCTATGATTTTTTTCTTTTTGTCATTGCTGTAAACAATAATAATAATGTAATAAAATCAAATATATGATGGTAATAGTCAGTGTTTCCGCTAAGGCCGTATGGCGCGCCATTGGCGCAGTAGCGGTGAAAATTGACGCAAAGAGTTTCTGAAAAT
>JXSR01S075031.1:69242-85790 GCA_000969725.1 Ophiothrix spiculata | reverse complement strand
GCTGAAGATTAAATGCGCAGAATCAGTTCAATTAGACATCAGAACCCCTGCTGAGTTGAAATTGCACAAGGTTTGAGTTAGGCGATAATACCTGTGTGGTGTAAAATAAATGACATGTTACCTAAGCCAGAAAAATGCCATATCATGCATATTAGTTTTCTCAGAAATCAGCCTGTGTTTTCTTCTTTTTTACTCGATGATCAAATTATCAATACAACTGACAATATTAAACTGCTTGGGTTACATTACAGAACGATCTTTCATATGACATTCAAGTAAGCCAAGGCTTCAAAGCGTATTTACATGTTATATGTCCTAAAGCGTTTTAGTACCACCGCCTCTGATTTAACTACTGTCTACCAGATGTACATATAAACGTCCTGTCCTGGAATATGCTTGTCCCCTCTGGCACACGTCATTCACAAGTAAACAGACTGACCAGTTAGAGCTCATTCAAAAACGGGCCTGCCGCATAATTCTTGGGGATCAGTACAAATCGTATGCCGAGGCACTGAATATGTTTAAGCACTGCACTTTGGTGGAACGGCGGGAGCAACTTCTTGCGAGGTTTTGGTGAGAAGCTTCTCAAGTCTGAGCGTCACGCGTCAATGCTTCTTAAACCAAAACAGGCTAGACACAGAAAAAATCTCAGGAGTGGCCACCAGTTGGATCCACCAAGGTGCAGAACTACCCGTTACAGGAAGTCTACAATTCCGGCTATTGTTGACCGTTTAAATAACGATTTTTTCATTGTGTGATTTTCTTGTTTTACATGCAATTTTATATTTATGTTTTGATGTATTGCAGATTTTTCAGTCTTTGACTGCACTTCTGTGTTTTATACCGTAATAAATAAATAAATAAATTAATTAATTAATTAATTAATTAATTAATTAATTAAGTGTATAGACCATAAAAGTATACATTTTTAGAAGTGGATTTTCCTACACATTGCACTGTCGATTTTCCCCCAAACTGGTGAATTTAGGCAAATGTCTAGGAAGGGTTTTCTCCAAATTTTTGATTTTATCTTGATATTTTAAAAATGCTAAAAATAGGTTATCAAACGTCAAAATCATGATTTTTGGATAAAAATGACAAGATACAAAATGATAAAATACTTCCTAGATATTTATTTTTAGACTCCAAAAGGCAACAATTTCGCAATCACAATTTCATAAATGAAAATTTTAGTTAGGCTTGAGTCGACATACATATTTGGCCAAAAACTGAAATCACCATCATATTCACCATACAGATCCGCTTTTAAAAGTGTACTTTTGTTTGTGGGTTTAAAGCGACGACATCATTGAAACAAAGGAAAAGTTCATTCGACAATTTCAGGAGTCAGATATTCTCATCACATGTGTCGACTATCTTTGAAATGCAAGGATCGTTGTACCAGCAGAAAATGCAACAAAGACACATATAGATAGAGACCAGGCTAACATTCAGATGGTGATATAGGTCCTTAAGCAAAACCCTACTGAGGCATCATCAAGGAGAAACAATTTTACCAAACAAAACATGTTTGCAGAAGATAACATCATTGGGACTATCTTCACGAGAGCGTCAAGATCAATGCACATCTTCGTAAACTGCTTTGCATCTAGACAGTGGCTACACGGGAGTCAGGACGTCAAGGTTTCTGGCTCCTGGAAATGTTGAATACACTTTCTATTGGTTTAATGTACCTTCCTGTTTCAGATATGAAAGTTTCGGAGTTTGGAATGCTCATTTTTATAAAAGTAACACATGATTTTGTTCTTTTTGTACCAAAGTAAGTAGATACATCATGCATTGTTGTGAGCAACTTACATTGTCTGGGGTTATTTAGTTTTTGAATTATGTGGCGTTGACATTTTGATAACTTCATTCTGGAACACACTTGAAATGCAGTGAAAGTGTGTTTGCTCAACTGAAATTCGTTAAAAACATGAAGAACAGAACAATTTTTTGGCAGTTTAGTCACAAAATCAAAAGACTACATACGCAACTAAGTATAAGATTTCTTGGGTTTTTTAAATCAAGAAGTAATTTTATTGAATTAAACTTTCGTAATCTAGTATGGACAAAACGAAGAGAATGCTTGATTTATAAATAATGAACTTACATAAACGTCTTAATTTTGCCTTTTAGTGTAGAAAATCTGCAATTATAGTTTAAACAGTCTTTCAACACAATGAGATAGTGAAATATTTACCTCAATATTTCGATGTGAACAACACAAATCCTCGTCAGGAGAACTCCTAAGATGAACTTGTGGAGTTTGCTCTTACGCTTGACCTATGTTGACCTTTAGGTCGGATGAGAGCATTGTATAAAGTAGGTAGTTCCAGGCCTTGGTCATGGTTGAGTTCAGGTGAATGTTTTCTAATATGGATGGCCTCCCGCTCTAATCGGGGAAATTCTCTATCACTAAAGGTCAACATAGGTCAAGCGTGAGGTAAATATTTCACTAACTCATTGTGTTGAAAGACTGTTTAAACTATAATTGCTGTTTTTCTATCAACACGTATGAACATTCATTTGGATGTAGAAAATATGTTATTGTTTGTGTCCAGAAGCTAAAAAAGTCAATTGAGATAAAGAAATCTCTAGGTCTAGAAGTCTAGATGTAAACTAGATGTTTTGTGAGACCTATACCTTTCAGTATATGCATCTTCAGCTGTGCATGAATTCATGAATTTATTATTCATTGTCATGTACTTTCATAAGTTCAACATAATTAAAGTGTCGCTTTACCAATATGATCAAGTTGGCAATATTATCGCTTAATTCCATATGTTCAACAGATTCGGTATCATTGATTTCTCTGTGGATTTCTCTCTTCTGTTTCTCATAATTGTGTATCCATGTAGACACATGAATTGTAGCGTTGATAATATACACTGAAAAAAAAACATGCAAATATGTATTTGTGAGTTTTATTCCAAGAAAACCGGATGCAGGATTTTTCAAAAGGTGGACCTTTTTAAGGTAAAATTTTCGTTTTGGTGAACTCTAAACTAATCTAAAAGGGTCTGAGAAAGTGACAAGGAAAAATAATTAAACAAAAAAGTTTTTCAGTAGTTGTAACTACGTTTTATATAGTATTTGAACATTATGATAGTATTTTGTGGTTAGGGGGTCATGTTTATGGACTTTTTTTTGATGTACCTAAAATACCGTTTTAACCTGTTTACGAAATTGACAATTGTAGTATAATCGACTTCGAGTTTATCTACATGCACACACTTACTTAAAACAGTGCAGAAGATTATCTAGAATAGAGCAGAAGATTGGGTGAACCCGTTCCAGGATTGCCCACAGCACCTGATGTAGCAGTAATCTTCATTTGACTTTCTACCTGAGCAGGAGTCCAGCTTGGGTTAGTTGCAAAGACCTTTGCGGCTGCACCTGCATCAATACAAATAAACACTCCATGAATACAAGATTATTGACAGGGTCATGTTTCATAAAGGCTGGCACTATGAAGCAAACGGGGGTAGGGGGACGACACGCAACGGTATGCTACGATATATGTAGTATTTGTACAGTTTCATGGCAACGACCACTGACGAAATTAAAACGACAAGGATTAAAATTGCACTGACTTGTGCTATAGACCATATCTATAATTGACATACTCCCGCCGTTGATGGGGTAAATCCACAGAATCGGACGGTGAACGGAACTCAGAGCGAGATCAAGTGTATTTATCATACTTGGCCTCGTTCTGAGTTCCGATTCCCCGCCCGATTATGTGGATTTACCCCATCAACGGCGGGAGTATGTCAATTATAGATATGGTCTATACTACCTGTGAAGAGTGACGTACAGACAGTGCGACTTCTTGCGACAGATAGCCTCTCATCCTTTACTGCCGTGTTGACGATGAAGCTTGTTACAATCAGCATCAGTCAGCAAATATAATTGATTTTTTGTCGTCTTAAGCTAAAAATATTTGATTTTTTACGTTCGTCACCTTACGTTCATAGTGTGAGGCAGCATAAGCTCAAGATGCAAGATGTATATTATGCCTGCTTTTACATGGTTTACAATGAATCTTTTTTCTCTTTTTCAGAATCGTGTGTAATATGTCCACATATATGCAAAAATGTGCAAAAGTATATGATTGTGCAGAAAATGTGCAAAACAAAATATGTAGAAGACGTGCAGACACGCGTAATAAATGTTTAAGGAATGAATGTGCAGAAAATGTGCAGACATACGAAAAATTTAAAATGTGTGTAATGTTATAGGCCTACCGTTAATATAGATCGATGCTTCTATCATTTTTCATAATTTAAAGATTAGTGCTGTTAGAAACTGCTTATCCACAAAAGAGGCTGTTTAGTAAATAGAATTTGATTAGAGGGCCTTATATTTCGACTTTAGCAAAGTCTTAATCATAGGCGAATGACAAAACAATCAACATGCACAACATATATACAGGAAAGGAACAAAACATATGCAAATTAGGATAACACTCAAATGTAATTTTAAAAAAAAAGGAAATTGGGATGATACTAACGTTTATTAAGGTGGCCTAACACAAATAGAATTCCTCTATTTATTTTTCTTGTTTTTTGATATATGGTGTTTTCATATGTGCTGATCACATTTCTGAAATAAAAAATGGGGGTCACCGACTTAGTTTTTGAGAAAAATTGACTTCAAAAACGTTATATTAAAGCGCAAGCCCCGGGGGGGTGTAACTGGGTATTTTGACCGGGTAACCACCCGCGTTACCAAAAAAGCGAGACCTGGACAGGTCTCGAGACTTGCAATATAGGGTATCAAAATCGACCTGGTACTCTGAAGGTCTCACATAGGGTATCAAATTTGGCCTTTCAGTTTTTTGGCCTTAAATTGCCTCAGATACCTAGACACACTCCTTAAGAGTGTTCAAATGGTGAACAGTTACATTTTACCTATGATTTCTCGTAATAATTTACCTATGATTTCTCGTAATAATTAAATTATTTCGTTACGGTCTCAGATAGGGTATTCATTTGAACAGGCATGGTCCCGGATAGGGTGTCCATTCGAACAGATAAGGTAGATTTATGGTCTCACATAGGGTATCATTTCATCCAATTTTTGGTCTCACATAGGGTCACCTTCGGAACCTGCGGTACTCGGGTGGTTACCCGGAAACCAATATCAGTTGCCCCCGCCCCCCACCCCCCGGGAGCGCAAGATACAGTACGCCAGAAAGTACGCTAAAAGCCCGGGATAAATACTTTGAAATTGTGTCCAACACCGCTGATATCAGCTCACTAGTGTCCGACACAGTTTCTGTGCTAGGCCACCTGAAATGAATATGGAATAACACTGATTTGCCGATGCAAAGGGGCCCCTGCAACCCCCGGTTTTCGTTGCGGGATTTTTTGTTTACAGGTTGCTGCGGGCCTTTTGTGTACACATACAATGGTAACCAATCGTACGCAATCAAGCATTTGATCTATACTAATCAGCGATCTCAATTGTAAGCAATTAGGTCGCAGTAAGGCTCTTGCATTTCCAGTCACTTATCTGTCTTCATCATTTATAGGACAGTCTTGTTCATGCTTAAGTCATTTTGCTGATGACTTTATATTTATTGGCTTTGAAAAAGAATTAAGTCCATTATCATGGAAAAAATGTGGTCGAAACATTTGAAAATCTTTGTGAGGAATTAGGTGTTCACTTAGGTAAAGATAAATCTGTATCCCCCACCACATGTCTCATATATTTAGACCTACAAATAGATACGAATAAATAAATAATATCTGTGCCAGAAGGGAAAATAGCAGCATTAATTCTAAAGATCGAACATGCACTGAAGCGTGAAAAAATTAACCTTGAAAGAATTACAGCCACTGATTGGATCATTATCATTAGTGTGTAAAGCTATTTCTCAAGGTAGAACCTTCATACGTCGTCTTATTAACTTAGGGTATTAAATGTTGTGTCAATTTTCCCTGAACAAAGTTGGAAGTTGGAGTTCAAGTCATGCATTGCAATTTTTCACCGATGCTAGTGGTGAAATTGGGTGTGGCGGTTTTTTCGCAAACAATTGGTTTCAGTGAAGGTGGCCAGAAAAGGTCAAGGGACGTTCAATTGCATGGAAAGATTTTTTTCCCTATAGTGGTTGCAATTGTTTTATGGGGAGAATCATTTAAAGGGAAGAAAACTAGTATTAGATCAGACAATGAGACTGTAGTTGTAATTTTGAATCGTCAAACATCTAAATTTCCACATATATTAAAATTGTTGAGATTGTTTTGTATTACAATGTTTGAAAAACAATTGTGCTTTTAAGGCTATTCATATTGCGGGAAAAGAGAAATCTATTGCTGATGCCTTATCCCGCTTTCAGGTGCGTCGGTTCCAACAGGCGGCCCCACAAGCAAAGAAGTGTGCGACAGCAATTCCAGCGTTCCTTTGGAATCTTTGAATGAAACCACACAGTTGTTGTTGCAATCAACTTGAGAAACTTATAAGAGAGTGCTTACTGTGTTCAGTCAATTTAGAGTGTCATATAGTTTGGGCATTGAATGGCCAGCTTCAACCAACGTAGTGGCAGCATATATTTCCTATTTATATAACAACAGTTATGCGGCGGCCATCATCAATTTGCATTTGTCTGCCATTGCATTTGTGCATAAAACTAACACGTGGAAAGATCCCACTGACAAAATCCTCATCATTAAACTAAAAGAGGATGTAGACGCTCAAAACCTTCGTCAGATAGTAGGCGTCCCACCAAATTTCCAATTTTAGGAAGGTTGACAAGCATTTTATGTTGTATTTGTCAGTCAACGTTTGAAGAAAGGCTTTTTAAAGTAGCTTTCTTGTTAGCTTTAAAATTTATCGTTTTCAACGCGTGGGCGAATAGCAAAGGCGAAGGAGTTCACACTTTAAAAATACAGGATGTGAAAATTTTGCAGAAAAAAGCGGCATAAGAATGTGTTTAGGTTCCTCAAAAGCAGATCAGAAGAAACTAGCTATTGAAATTGTTATCGGACAGGGCAGCCTGCAAATTTGTCCCGTTCAGGCCATTTTGGATTATTTGGTCGTAAGGCGAAATCTTTTGGGTCCGCTATTTAATTCATTTTGATGGGAATCCATTGACAACATTTCAGTATGGTGCAATGGTGAAAGAGGGAACAAAAGCTTAAGGCCTTAAATCTCAACATTTTCATCCCATAGCTTCAGGATTGGAGCTGCCACGTTAGCGTCAATCAAAGGCGTGTCTGAAGCAAATATAAAAAGTATGGGCAGGTGGAAATCTGCGGCTTTTTAAGTGTATATTAGACCAGAGCAATTATCTTCTGTAATATAATAATGGAATATTGAAATAAGATGATACTAGGCAAATCCGTAGATAACCTATTCATTTTGTAATCTTACAGGTACTTGCATGTACATTATATTGTTATGCATGGTTTCTTCTGTTGAAAGATCTACAGGCTCTGATTCAAAATTGCCACCATAAAATAGATTGAAGGAAATTAAAGCAGGTATCCAAAAGGTGTACTTACAGGTATGTTGCTTGAAGGTACTACATAGACCTATTATGGAGGTTATTTCATTGTACAGTAGCAAACAACGTTTCTTATATCCTTACAGGTGGAGTACCTAAAAGCTATTTTACATAGAACCATTTATATAATCCATATTTCTCTGATAGAAGTGCAATTTCCTTACAGGTTGGAGCTTGGAGGAATAAAGACATTTACAAAGCTTAACTTATATTTTGACCAGATAACCCATTAATGGACCGTTAGTAGAACCACGTTGAGAGCTTTCTGCAATGTTCGGCAATTTTGGTTATTTTTACCACATTTTTTACCTTTTTCCTTGTTTACCGTCTTGCAGCTCTCTCGTTTTTCTTGTTCTTCCAGATTTTCCCGCTTGCTTTCCCAATTTCCCGTCTGCCCCCTTGTCGTGGTCGTGGTCGTCGTGGTCGAGGTCGTCGTCGTCGTCATCATCATCATCATCATCGATCATTATCATTATTAATCATCATCATCTTGATCATCATCATCATTGATCATCATTATCAATCCTCGAGTTTTACAGTATATGATTGAAGAAAAACGAGAGAAAAACAGCGTCTTACCAGACACGTGCGGACACGCCATTGAAGTACCACTCTTTACACTCGTGCCACCGTTAGTCCTGTACCCGATACTGGTAATACTGCTGCCAGGAGCGAAAATATCGACGCATGAGCCATAATTGGAGTATGATGCTCTACTGTCTCCTGTTTGCGTCGCACCCACAGTGATTGCCTATAAAGAAAGTGGAAACGGGAGAAATCTGAATTATTCGTATAATCAGTACAGCTCAAATGCATATTTTAGAAATTTGGTAAATATTAGCGTTTCAGGGCAGAGTGCTCTCAAAATACATATGACATTTTTGTTCGTTTTGAAAACAAGCAAAAATCTCAATCAATCTAATAAATCACTCCACAACATTCCCAAATGTTGTAAGAAATATTAAAAAGCTATGCTAATTCGATGTAAATTTGGGCTTCTTTTGAAATTCTAAATAATGGACCACTTTGAACAGCTTTGCTCAGTAAGTTTTCTTGTACCGAAAAAATAATCTGCATAATGCAAAAATCCCTAAAATATGCAAATGAATGTTTAAACAGAACATTCAGTATAAGATATCCAATAGGGATACAGTAAGGCCCTCTCACCATTCTTACTACACGTTTTGCTAACAATGAATGTTTTTCATAAATGGCAGTGTTTTTAGAAAGGAGTGATATTAAGAGTGGCTTTCATTTATGAAAATACGGTAAATCATCAACATACCTCAGGTGCCCGTGCTGGTGAACCATTGCATGCATTCGAGTTGTCATTACCGGCAGCCACAGATACAACATAACCGGCTGCCACCGCATTAGCTACAGCAGTGTCTTGTGCGTCGCTAGTACTCCCACCAAGCGACATGCTGACCACGCCTGGCGCCTCTCCACTAGCTGTGATTCTTCTCAAAGCTGCGAGTATTAAAATAATGATTATTAGTAAGTAGATGGGAGTAGTGTTCAAATTAAAGATATACTTACCATGCTTACTGGGGACGTTTCGATGAAGTCTTAATGACTGACTGGTGTTGATAACCACTGACGCTGATTCTCCTATAATTTCGTATGGTTTCCGGAAACTCATCAAATAAAAGAGCCAATACCGTGTCTTATCTCTCTTCATGAGGGTGCCCTTCCTCTTCTTGATTTATGATATGATAACCATACACTTGTTTTGCAGGGTTTAAGTTTAGTGAGATCAAAGTTGATAATTTTTGTGAAAATTTAATTTGTGACTTTCCTTGAATTTATTGTTTTGAAATACTGGTTAAACATCGGGCATTTTATAATCACTTTTTGAACACGTGTCATGTATTCAAAACTGTACCACCACTTTCATATGTCCGAAGTGTTCATAAATAGAATTTTTGAACATCACTGTCGGGTAATAGTGGCACGTATATGCGTAACACTAGATCATAGGCAATAATGTCAGTGTTCTACATTAACACCAGTGTCCTTCCAATCAGTTGAACACGTGTCAGGTGTTACTAAAAGTGTAACATTTATAAACGCGTTTCAGGTGTTCTGGACGAGGTTGCAGTGAAGGATCTTATAGTATTGCTATCCCGGAATTGATATAAGCAAGACTCCAAATTAATTACTTGCCTTCAATACTGTCCGATTTAGATCCAGAACCACTACAGCTGAGGGTTCTACAAGAGTACAGCTTTACTTCTTTTGCTACACCGTAGACAGATCCTCCCACTGTTCCTGCGCAATGTGAACCGTGCCCTTGGCAGTCTTCTCCCTGTAAGCCAGAATATTCGATACAGATGTGTTATTGTTATACACTCCGTTATCACAAGTATTGCAACATAGCGTAAATCCTGGTGTTTGCGAGTATAACCAGGCCCCTGACACTTCATTCCAGACATTTTACAGCTCCATTACTTTATGCAATTTTGATTACTTTATGTAATTTTGATGCGAGAAAAACGAATGGTTAAAGTATATACATCAACCACTCAAAATTCCTTTCGCTTAAAATATCTTGCGCGTATTATTGATATTGATTCTTGCAGATGGCCAAAATTGCTCCTCAATACTCTGCTTAGCATGGACACTGATTATTTTAAAATGCGCTTTAAATTCCTCCATCATACCAGCGATGTTTTAAATAAATGTAATTTTAATGATATTCTTGTATGTGCTAAGTTTGGAAAAGCACCAGAAGATCCTGACTGGGCAAATTTCATCAAGAGTGTGCTAAAGTCAATCTTTAATAACGAGTATATCGTCATAACGCGACGCTATATTGTTTTCATTAAGGAGTGTGGGTCTAATTAAGTTTTGATAATCAAAGAATAAGTGTTTTGAGTTTTTAAATATGATGGATACGACCATTGTAACCTTTCTTTGATGACAAAAATTGGTGTATAACTCATGGTTTGAATTTCATTGGTATGTATTGATTCTTAAAATTTGCGACAATTGACGGGAATATCGATAACATCCTATTTATTGTCATTCTCAGCAAACCAATGTTAAAGTATTTTAGGAACATGTCAACAGTTTGTAAATTACCACTTATCGTTCTTGAAAACAGTTTGTTTAATTGTTATTTGCCTGATTTATTGCAGTTTAATTTTACCACTAAACATTTTAGGCTCTGTCACGTATATTTATTCTGGATATTAATGGTGAAAACAATCGGTTGCATGTGACGCGAAAGAAAATTAATCCTACCGTCTTCTAAAACGAATGCTCTTCATTGATCGTGAGAAAGAGAAAAAAGTCAGGACAGAAACTGAAGGATTTAGTCTACATCCCGTGGGTGCAGTGAGCCTTGATTACAACATAGACCCTAAGGCTTTGTATTTTTCGCGCGAAAAATACGAAGAGCCTGAATAATTGAATTGAAAAGGCAAGATAAATTATTAGTTATAACATCAATTGATACTGGAAACCCCACTTTCATGTTACCATAAATTTAAAAATGATTTCATAGCCTTATGATCAAATAAAAACTGTATCAGATATATCTATGTCAGATCAATGTAGTTTAGATTACGGAAATCCCGCCGAGAAGGTAAGATCCACTACAGTTGCTTTGGCTATTAAGGAATTCCTCTGGTTCGTTTCGAAATTGCAAAATATCCTGAATAATATTTTGATTGGCAACAGGGGGGTAGGACGTGACGTCATGAGATTTTGAAACTCCCATTCAAAAAACTTGAATTTTAAATAACGCTCAAAAATTTCACTTACTTAGCATGCTTAGTGTATAAACATATGCAGATTTCAAAACCGTTGGGGTTGGGACTTCAACCCCAGAAAAACTATAAAGAAATTCTGAATATTTTGAAGAACTACTTGTCTTTTTATTTACGCATTGAAATATACGGGCGATACAACGAATGAAAACGTATCAAATCTGAGTAAACAGGCAATTTATTACGCGGCCACCGTCGTCTGATTGGCATTGATACTTACATCTCCACCTTGGTAGTCAAAGAACAATTCTGCTCGGCCGGCAACGTCAGTATGTGAGTAGTTAATACCAGTGTCAATCACCCAGACAGGGATTCCGGCTCCAGTTGCTTTTTGGAAAAAAAAAATTATTTTTAAATTGAAAAGAATTTGTTTCTTCACAGTCATGTTTCAGTAACAGTGGATGTCTCTTTTGTTAAATACTTATCAGTGCCTTTATAAGCAATTTCTTCACATGGATATACTCCACGATTCTTAAAGTGAGCTCAATTTACAATCTTTATGTGAAAATGAATAGCCGCTCTTTAATGTTAATAACACTCTTTTACAATCCAGATATATTACAGTACGCCTATATATGAGAAAATGCAGATGCCGCATACTCGCTTAATACATCGTGAATGCAATGCGATAGCATAGACACTAAAAAGCGAAAGACCCGAGTCCCGCCACGATGGAAACAATAGCACGATGACATGACTGATTATGCGCTGGCATCCTGGCAAAATGCTGATTTCAATTGCGTATTCAGTATCACGCGCGTGGGTCTAAAAAATGAAATTAAATAACACCTCCTGGACTTTGATGAAACCCTTTTCTAAAACATATTGGCATGTAAAGGCTAATCTCTACTGTTTCGTTTGAGTTCGCGAGTCATGGAAATATACAAAATGATCGCCAAGATTTTTTTTTTGTCGAATGCTTAAAGCGTCCATCACATCGAGGGATTTGCATACATACCCTGGAAAAATCGAGTACAATTCTAGTACAACATTCCTGAGATGCACATTTGGATCACAATTATAGTACAGTTTTAGTACAAATATAGTACAAATTTGTGTACTATAAATGTACTCAAATTGTACTTAAATGTTGTTCCAAATGTGCACCTTTGGAATGTTGTACTGTTTTTGTAATCGATTTTTACTAGGTATAATATATGTTGGACTATGACATTCTTCGCTGCACCAAAGCAATGGAACAAACTACCAATTACGATAAGATCATCTGGTTCAGTTTCTGTTTTCAAGAAAACATTGAAATATCACTTGTTCGATAAATAATACAGTGTGTCCCAGAAAAAAAACATCACAATCTTTGTGGGAAAAGTTCTTGGCTTTTCGAGGAAGTCAGAAAATATGTGAATGTAGTACTATTTTATAATCCATGAAACAGACTTCAATAAAACGTTTGTTTCATTTCAATCGGCAATCTAGAACAGATATTGTTGAATGTAACAGTTTTCTGTTACCGTCACTTGACGCTGATTAATTCGCTATAACCATCGCAGGCTGCTGTAAGTTAACAGTTTGCTTTCGTTGCTTTACGTTCATGACTCACATCCGTTACCCTCCGATGTGAATTCGTCATAGGACGATGAGCCCCGGAAGTGAGCCAGGCTTAAACGTACGTTTACACGGTGACGACTTATAATGTTTTATTCAGAGTATGTCGATACATATCGTAAACGCCCATCGATGCGCGTCGATGGTCATCGATCGATGCATATCGACAAGACTGTTAATAAACCATAATAGTTTATTCAGAGTCTTGTCATTAGGGGTAACGACAAGCAACGGAGACCTGCGGATTTTCCACCCGTCATCGTTAGATAAAGTCAGTTAACGCTCACTCTACGCAGACTATCGTTACTATCAGTTGTTTTCAGTTTCAAGTTTTTAGTTGCAAATACGTTACCCTCCGTCAAATAGAAGTCGTAACGATCTTGCAACTGAAAACGACTGATTGTAACGATAGTGTGCGTGGCTAGCGGATTGTGTGAGCGTTATGTTATTTGACTTTAAATAACGATGACGGGTACGATACGTTGCTTGTCATTACCACTACACAATTACCATTACATTACACAAAGTTTGAAATATCGCTGATATTCAAATTATCAAAGGATGATCTTCTATTATGTGCTCTTTTCTCCTTTGTAGATGTCGTTGATTTTACTCATGTCGCTCCTTTTTTACTTACATGTATACGTGTAGGTGTTGTCAAGCGTGGCACCCCTTTGATCAATACGATCGAGTCCCCAGGATCCAACACCTTGCATGGCATAAACTATACCATCTTGCTCAACGTACTTCACCCCATCAAGACTTTGAAGCTGTAAAAATAAATATAAAGATTATACTTAACGCTATACATTATTTTGCCATTTTATAATTTAGGACTGATTGGATGTTGTTGATAAAAGAATATAAAAGTTTAAAAAATGAGTATATGTGACCCGTCATAATCATCGAAAAATGAAAATTGATTTTTTTTTCTCATCTGAAAGATTATAATAAACTTAGTAAAATTTAAATTGAATTTATTGTTTAAGCTTTAAAATGACACCTTGTTTTTGGTTATTAGTCGTTCGATTGCAAATTTACATCCAAATTGGTAAAAAGCATCGGGATGATTCAGAAAACTGTAGTTATGAGATTGGCAAAACTTGAATGGAGAAGGGTTTTTAATCTCGGTTTTTTAAAACATTTGTCTTATAATCTGGATGTTAGAACCTGAATAATATGATTGAATACTAAAGACTCCCAAAAAAGTATTGCCTCACCTCGAACAAATGGCTTCTGCGCCAATACGGAATAGGCTCATTCCAATCTAAAAATGTCACAAACGTTACCAAAATATTACACGATCCTGCCCTTGAATTTGAATGAAGTTGAGTTATTTTCAAAGGCTGCTGCATACCTGGAAGATATCCAAAGCTCATTCGAATTGAAGGTCAAGAACATGTAACATTTTGGTAACGTTTGTGACATTTGAGATTGGAATGACCCAATACGAAAACGTAATTTGAAGATTGTGTGCACAAGCGCTGGAGTTTCAGCTTTCATTTGACACGCTATTTCTGACAATTGACTGAGAAACACCGAAGTTATGGACTTTTAAAACCCTCGAGGTCGTTTTTTAAAAGTTGCTAATTTCATTTTTCGCACCGTACAAACCAGTAACGCAAACAAAAAAAAAGGATCAAGTGAGTTTAGTCAAGGAAGCACGCGGTCTTTTAAAAGCATGCGTCATTTGTGTCTAAGCATCATCCACCCAGATATTATATTTTTTTTAAAGTTTTCATTAATCCATTCTATTAATAATAAGAACCGAAGAAACGACATTCAATTGGTAGGCATTGCTAGCATTAAAGACATGGCGCAAGTACCAGATCACATTAAACAACAAATAACGGTGCATCATTTGGTTAGTAATGTCTACCAATTGAATCTGAAGTTTCGATCGTTTCTCATACACGTTTGCTCATATAGTTGGAATAAAAATATTTTTAGAACTTTTTTAATGTAAACGTCAATTTTTGATGAACATATCTGGAAACTTATGTTGCTTTTGGTCAGATTTGATAGGTAATCGTATTAGGTATGAAATGGAACACCGAATGTGATCAACTTTATCATGTACAGGTAAGGGGGCAGCAACAAAAATGGGCCAAAAACGTGATTTTTAGGCCAAAATTGATTTAACCCCGCCTTTGACCCCGTCACTTCTTTACTCAAGTTGAGTGGTCATATTGAATGTTTATCTGTAGTAGAGTGAGAATCAGGTGATTGAATGTCTTGGTCACGCTTGATTGCGCCAAGAGAAGGCTTGGAAGCCAAGTACAAAATGATCCTCTAAACGGCCCTAAATTTACAAAAATACGGTTATAGTGAACGTGGAATGGTTTCCAGCGGTATATGACATTTTAAAAGGTTTTAAAGATGTCATATACCGCATATACCGCCAGGGACCATTCGACGTTCATCACAACCCTATTTACCTATCAAATCTGACCAACAACAACATAAGTTGCCAGAATTGTTCATCATAAACTGACCTTTACATAAAAAAGTTTGAAAAAATATTTTTATTCCAACTATATGAGCAACCCTGTAATTAATAAGATGAAAAAAATGATATCTTGATGGATGATTCTTGGAACCCCATGACACATGCTTTCGAAAAACCGCGCGCTTCTGTGACTAAACTCACTCACCTCATATTGGTCCTTAGTCTTGTGCGTTACTGGCTTGTATGGTGCAAACAATGAAATTTGCAACTTTCAAAAAACGAACTCGAATGTTCATAACTTCGGTGTTTCTCAGTCAATTGTCAAAAATAGGGTGTCAAATGAAAGGTGAAACTCTAGCGCTTGTGCACACAATCAAATTACGTTTGCGTATTCCGTACTGACGCAGAAGCCATTTGTTCGAGGTAAGGCGATACTTTTTTGGGAGTCTACACTTCTAAAGTAGCGTTTCGGATGAACTTAGAAATAATTCGACCTTGGACGTGATGTTTGACCATGTTCAGCTTCAATGGCTCGTATCTCGTAATTTACTATGCCGACCTTAAGGTACCTGTCGATATGACGGGGACGTATATACGGGGTCTTAATGTAATTGGCATGAAGTAGTTTACATAGCGTCTAAATTGATTAAAATTTAGTCCCATCGTCATCTATTTGCAAATAATGTTGTGATGTTGACTTCTTCAAAGAGAAAGAGAAAGAGAGAGAAGGAGAAAGAAAGAAAATCGCATTTCCTTCATAATCTGTGCAATAGTACATACCAAGTTAATCAGACGATCTGGGAATCTACGAAGCGCCAAACCAAATGAATACTTCCACTTGATTTCCATCGTGGTGACGTCATTGGCTGCAGCCATTATCTGAAGGGAGGATGCAAATTCATCCACGTTGACTCCATCCTGGAAATCGATCATACGGTATGATTAAGCAATTATGATTAAAAGCAATTTATTTTAGAACATTGGAAAATGATTTTGGACATCTCCTCTTATTAAATACAAGCAACGTTTAAGGAAAATCTAATATGATAAGTCCAGCTCACAAGGGACCATGCAACCGCATAGAGTATCTTCGGCAAATTCAATCTTCGGGGATATCTCTGAACCAACAATATATGTGACCTTCCAGCTCGTATGAGCAGTAAATGCCAGAAACTTCAATTTGCGCTACAGGTGAAAATGCATGTCAAGGTCATAATTTGCCGAAATTGATATTTTGACAGATTCACAAT
>JXSR01S075031.1:0-21496 GCA_000969725.1 Ophiothrix spiculata | reverse complement strand
TAAACATATTAAAATGAATAGTAATATAAAGTCTTTCAAATATTCATATAAAAATGCTCTCGTTGCTGATTATGTTAAGAAACAAGATCAAAATTCATAAATATTAGATATGGATAAAAAGTTGTTATAATTATCATGTAAAATCAATTAATCGTTATTTTCATACCATACCATTCTTCCATTTTGCTCTGTGGCCATCGCATTGTGGAATGGGAGGATGGTATGCTTTTTCAATTTTGTTTATATTCTATTTAAGTAATTTGGAGTCTGGGACTCGACAGGCTTAATGCTTATTTCCCAGTCCTCCTCCACAATGTCTTATTAACAGTTTACTGTACTATTTTTTTATATGTTGGTTACTGTAATGTGCATGTGTGGAAGAAATAAATCATGTAAAGATGGGTTTTAAGCATTTTCTTAAATATTGAAATGTTTGGAGCTTGGCAAATATTTGATGGGAGTTTATTCCAAAGTTTTTAAAAAGTTGGTGAGGGAGGTCCTTATTTGTTATTTTTCATCAATTTACTTTTCATTTTGGGCTAATTTTCAACAGCTTAATGTTTGCCATATTATGAGGAGGCCAATGTTATTTTTACTTATTTCTCTACACCTACTACCCCCAAAATAGAGAAATTATGTTCAGTAGGTTTAAAAAAGATACCCAAACACTTGTAATGACTTTGATATTTTTAAAGTTATCAAGCAAAGGAAGTACACAATCCAAAAGTTTTGGAATTTCTAAAAAATGGTGAGGGCGGGGACAATCAACTGGTTATTTTTGTTACTTGGCCCAAGCATATAATCTCATTTTTAAGCAAGAGCAGACAATGTAACAATTGTTGTTTTGTGGCCCAAAATTCTAAAATATGACTCCTTACATATGGACTCATAGAACAAATAATTCAAAAAATGTAAATAAATTAAACTATATGACATTGCTTTGGGCTGTGCCCCCACTACTCAGCTTTGTCTTGGTACATGCGTGTCCTCCTGACAGACTAACATTCAAATTGTTATTTTTGAGTAATTTTGTTTTAAATTGAGTGAATTTGAATGAGTATTCTCCAGTTAGAGGCTCATGCAGTTAAACAAGTGAGACTGTTTTCACATCTGGTTAAGTGGACATGCTCCACTTACATTTAAACTTTTTTGATCCATTATAGGCATGATTACAAAACTAATGAAGATTGTACCTAGGTATTTTCCCACGTATTTGTGATGAACACATATCTATCCAATTGTGTAATTTACATATTTCTGATAAAGTTTTTGTTGCAACTCTTGAAATCTTGAAAACTGCACTGAATCAATTATAGCCTCATATACAGAAACTTTCCATGTGTTGATCCCTAATTGTTATTAGCAAAGTTTAAAATTGTGTATACTTATTAGTTGACATGCTCACTTTACACGTCTAAAAGTACAGAAAAATGTCAATATGTTGAATTTTTAATTATTCCATACTTTTTGATATGATTGAACAACTTGATATTTATTTACAGCTGCTCCAAATCAACCAATCAGCAATGAATGTGGTGGCACATTGACCAATCAGCAAGGAACAATCTTAAGCCCCGCCTACCCAAACCCATACCCTGCCAACTCAGAATGTACATGGGTGATCCAGGTACATCAGGGGTATCGCATCAGGCTGACATTTTCTCACCTTGATTTACCAAGCGCTGATTCCCAGGCGGGATGTAGCGACTTTGTACAAGTAAGTATTTACATAGATTACTGAATGTAGGTACAATATGGATATTGCATAAGGCTGACATTTTCTCATCTTGATTTACCAAGCGGTGATTCCCAGGCGGGATGTAGTGACTTTGTACAAGTAAGTATTTACTTTTTGTTTAAGTAAGTATCGGCATTGATTACTGTATTCAGCAACAATAGATATCACGTAGAGCTGACATTTTATCAACTTGCTTTATGCTATGGTCACATATAACCACCAGTTGTGAATGGTGTCTGGTAATAGGTAGGAAGGCACAATGCCGAAACATCGGTATGACATAGGTGAATACCTGTGTTGCCTGGCCAGTCACCGTTCAACTATCGGTGGTTCTGTGACCATAACTGAGACATTGTGTACAAGAGGCAAGGTTTTAACTCCAGGTTAAATTCTTGCGGCATGTTTCAAGCATCTCTACAGCTCACAGGCACCGGACGGTCCACTGAATTTATACCATATGAAACTGTTAACTAAACACATGGTAACCTTGCCACAAGGTTATGTGACCAGGGTATCCCTGAATGCCAATTCCTAGACATGGTGACTTTTTGCAAGGGAGAATTGTTTGCTTAATTTAGGTACAACATGGGTTTAAAAGGCTCTTATTTTATGCTATGGATTTTCATTGTGCTGATTATGTTGGCACATATCTCTTTCAATAAATACTCCCTACAGGTGACGAAACCTTTAGTTCTTTTTTCATCTCGTTTCAAATGAACCTCTATCAACTTGTCTAAATTGCAACAGTTCTAAATTTGCAGTTTTAGCTCTATTCATGTTAGCCTGGACCCAGGCTTGTTGGGCTAAAGTCAGTGACTGTATCAGTATTACCATAGATTACCACCATTACTCAGATAAGGTTCCATGTTTGTCTCATGATATACCATGGTTACTTGTCCTAAATAGTTCCATAGTTAACCACCCCTGTCAAATAATAGAATAGCCTGGTCATTTGTGGTTGGCTAAAATCATAGCAAAAAAAAATCACCTTGTTTTGGGCTTTTGGCAAGGAAACCCCACTTAGTACTAGGTACCAAGTTAGTAAGCTAAAGGAAGCTTATCTTCAACAGGGCTCCAAGATGTTTTTTTTAATTCAGTTTTGAATGCAGGAGGAAGACCGGAGTACCCGGAGAAAAACCTGTGGAAGCGAGCATGGACTCAAAACCAAATGCACATAAAGCGCCAGGAGTGGGACCCGAACCCGGGACCTCATTGGTGCAAGGCGAGGGAACTACGGCTGAGCCAACCCGCTCCCCTAGAAATGTGAATGATTGACAATTCTAACATCTGGGTTTAATTTCGATTGTTTCAAGTCGTTCTCTGCTGCTTGAATCAAGTCTATATTCATGTGTCATTAAAACACTCTTGAGTGCATCCACAGTCTTTTGTTTTATAGCTCAACAAAAAAGTGAACTTTTTCAGAACCTACTGATTACTCAATATTAACTGCCTTCATTTTTCAGATTCGTGATGGCTCAGTTTCCACATCTCAAGGGAGCACAATGCTCTGTGGTTCCAACCTCCCTCAACCGTACACATCATCTGGTAATGTAATGTGGGTGCAGTTTGACTCGGACTCGAACCAAGGAGGTGCAGGCTTTGTTGCTAGTTATGAAGCATGTAAGTTGCACATCAGAAGTTTAAAATTTTGCCATATAGGCCTATGTACACAGATTCTTGTCTGCATGTTGAAAGTGCATGAAATGAAATGAAAAAAAAAAGGAAATTGCTGCAGGGCATTTCCAAAATAATGTTTGTGACTGAAAAAGTGACAAATTTCACTTCTAAATGGCTTCAGCTCCTAGCATAGACATTCTATCTGAGAGTTTGTTGTTGATAATAGTACTAGTGCCCACTGGTGGGACCAAGATATGTAGGTGTTTGAAAATAAGATTAATTGCCAAAATCCTGAATAAACTTCATGTAACGTTTGATAACGTTTGTGACATCGCAGGGATATTTTTTTTGCTCTAAATGACTTAAAAGTATAACTTCTCTGACATGTTAGCGAATTTGTATTGCGCTTTCCACAGATGATGGGTAACATATACAAATAATTTCATAAAGTTGTAGGGAATTCTATCGCCAGGATTTCTTTTAAGGCATTGTTTTGTTTGGTAACGTTTGGCAACATTTGTCACATTTTGGTGTAAGTTTTTGGTAACGTTTGTGACATTTTTGAGTTAAAACATATGCTCATTCATGCACGCATAGAAAAATGTCACAATTTCTTTTTGGGAAATACTTCTCATGCACCAAGTAATAAACATATGAGTTAAAAACCTGCTTATATGGTCAAATCATGAAAGTAGGAGTTAGCTCTTACTAAGCTCCTACTTTCATGGTCAAATAAAAAAGCTGATTTTTTGCTTTAAGTCCAAAAAAGTTACATTTTCCTGTCCTGAATGATTGTTTCCCGGGTGCCATTACAGCAATCAAATAATCCACAGACATTAATTTGCTACTCTTCGCCTGGTTACATTTGCTCCTGATTTTAGCCAATCAGATGTCTAGGTTTTCAAATGGCTGACTTTTTTTGCCAATTTTGAATATTTCTAGCAAAACAACCTATTTTACAATCCAAGTATTTTCAACTCCAAATTGTTTTCAAAATGTGTATTTTTGGCATGCTTTTTTAGGTTTGCTTCATTTTCTGTAAGAAGTTAGCATACTTTTTCATATTTCGTAAGACTTACCAGAAAGTTTCGGAATACAACGAAGGCTATATCTTATGGTTGAAACAAGTAATTGGTATTAAATGTGTGTTTTTACATTTATATTATATCTGATTCTTTTTAAAGCTTCATTTTTAAGTTAATTTTGGAAATCAGCTAACTCCTCATACGTATTTTATAGAATTGAATTGAATGCTGTTATTCTTAGTTTAAACTTTCTTTATATAACTTTCAGATATTCCTCAGGCAGAAACCTGTGGGAATATAGAACCCATCAGTTCTACCTCAGGTGTGATCACAAGTCCTCGTTACCCTGGCAACTATCCAGATTTAGTTGATTGTGATTGGACAATTGAAGGAGCACAGGGCTCACATATCACACTGGAGTTTTCTGCCTTTGCTGTGGAACCTGCGGATGATTCTGGTGACTGTGTTCATGATGAAGTCAAGGTATGTGGTAATTAAAGCCCTGTCCTCTCCTGCAACTATCCAGATTTAGTTAATTGTGATTGAACAATCAAAGGAGCACAGTGCTCATATATCACTCTTGAGTTTTCTGCCTTTGCTGTTTATCATTAAAAAGCAGTGTTGCTTTGTGTGTCTAATTTGGAGTGCTTACGTAGCCATTCCTGGAGGAAGGAGGGCTTGGTAATTTAGGGAAGAGCGTCAAGAGCCCTAAATTAAAGTGTCTTGATCAGCTTCATCATAAGGATGTATCCCTCTATCAGAGCAGAAACACTAAATATTGGAAAAATATTCAAGCAGTTAGTAGACATCCAGCAGTAAGTTTCAAGCCAGTAACAGCAAATGATACAACAAATTCATCAACTGTATCAGATAAAATTCTTGATCTTGTTCTGCAGGGTCTTGATTTTGTATGTTGACTGGGTATAATCCTGGCACGGCCCTATTCTTATTCCTTTCATCCACAGATCACAGAAGGTGCTTTATCTACTGACACCATTCTTGCCTCACTGTGTGGATCAGACTTGCCAAGTATGATCACTTCAACAGGCAATGTCATGGGTGTGCATCTCAACACAAACAATATCTTCACTTTCACTGGTTTCAGGGCTGTCTATAACATCATTACAACAGGTGAGTTTGTCCTTAAAATAGCATTGTGTTATTCCAATAAGGGCCCGAGGGGTGGGGCACTAGTGTTCAGAGGTGAATATCAAGCTTGTAAGTAAAACCACAGAAACAGAGTGCTTTTCACAGGGACTCTCGAAATGCACACGTCGTGTTGCGGTGTCAAAAACAGTGTTTGTTTTTCACCCGATTAGAAAAATACGAGTAATGGGTATGTTTGTTAGGCCAAAGAAAAAAAGAACTCTGTCTCAGCTTCCTGCGCGAATTTTACCGCCTTTTTTTTTTTCTTTTTGGTTTTCATGAGATTTTTGTTCTTTTTTATATTTTTTCTTACATCGAGAGAAAAAAAAGGAAAAAATTCGGCCGCAAAGCAGCCAAAAAAAAAAAGTGACCTAAAAACGTAATAAAAAAAGATTTCCGCGTGCGCGCATAGCCTTTTTGACTTTAAAAAACAAACAAAAACACATAGCACTTAGGGTTTTGGGCCTAAGGAACCTGACACAGAGTTCTTTTTTTTTTTGGCCTTACTGAAACTTGATTAGGGTAGGATTTTTTGCTAAAACTTTCCAAATCCTTTTTAGGGTTGCTTTTTTAAGTGACCCAAACTTTTAGCTTAGTTGAATCTTCAGGGCAGAATTTACAAGAATAATATGCACCTACCTCTCAAAACAAGTGGCTATCAGGAATAGGGGCCATGCCCAAAGTTAAAATTACATTTAACCAGAGCTTGGATAATACAAAAGAAATGTAACTTTAATTCAGATTTTCACTCTACGATATTTTCTAGATTGAATATTGCTTTTGTGCATATATGCAGGTACTTTATGACTTATAAATGGTATTTTTGTGCTACATTTATTTTTTTGCTATTAGCACTCAATTGGTCTAGCATGAAAATAAATGTACAAAAGGTAGAAATAATTCACAATTGCAAAAATAAAAACACGCGAAATGATTTAAGAATAGCTGTCACGCAAATTACTGAGTACAAAAATATTGGCATTTACAGTACTAGAAAGTGTCACCCAAAGTTATAATGATTCAAAGAGCATTTCAACTTATTCTTTATTTTTCCCTTTTCAGCGATTCCTCCTCCAACCCCTACCCAAGCAACCCAATGTGGTGGTGTACTATCTTCCCAGTCAGGTGCAATAACTTCACCGCGGTACCCTCAACAATATCCTAGCAATACAGAATGTATCTGGATGATACAAGCACAGTCGGATCTTGTCGTGGCTGTTGAATTCACCTACTTTGATTTGCAGGGACCAGCCTTTGGACTCTGCTCACATGATTCTATAGAGGTAAGTTTTCTTAATCAAGTACGATAAAATACATAGGCCAAAGCAAACATTTATTGGACAGTGTAAATACAAATCCAGAGTGGGTATATAGTCTATAAATCTTGAAGTATGCAGCAGGCAGCCAATTAATAATTCATATTTTTTGAATCATAACCAGGTATCCAATCTTGCTGAATATTCAAATCAACTTAATGTTTGTTTATGTAATAACAAAAAAATTTGCCAAAATAATATCCAAATCATGAACGATTCATGTATAAAAATATATGCAGTGATTTGGTCATAAAACCCTAACCCGCCTCAGGCCTACAAAATCCAACAAGCAAAAATCAAGGAATTTGCGTTAAGTCCAAATCCTCATAGACGGGGATACAGATTGGTACAAAAGTGCTGCCGTGGCTCGCCATAGCTGGACATTGGATCGGGATGCGAGAGGTCGGGGGTTCAAATCCCAGGGGAAACGTAAAATTTTTGTATGACGTATTCGGACTTAGATAGTTTTTAAGCATTTGGAAGTTAGGGTTAGTCAATCATTACAAGTCTCTTAATCAATACAAAGCCATCAATTCACAGTGTTGCAGGATACAACTGATTTGCTATGGATCTCGTAACAGAGTCTGATTGCTCGCTGCATACTTCAGGTTTATATAGTATAGAAACTAGGTTGTCGCAATCATAGACAAACATTCAAATGTTTGTTATATATTTTTTTTGTACATCATCATAGATCAGAGATGGTAGTAGTGAATCGTCCCCTCTTTTAAGGAGTGAATGCGGCAGCATCATCCCAGCCTCAGTGACATCATCAGGAAATCAGCTATGGATTCGCTTCAAATCAGATGATCAGATCAATAGGACTGGGTTCAGGTTGCTATACCAACAAACAGGTTAGTCAATGACAATTGAAAGATGCAGTAAAATATTTTTGTTTGTTCTGTTTTGTACCTAGCTCTCTGGAGGACCATAAAATAAACCTTTATGCTTAATATACAATTCAATTCTTTCACTCTTTTCATTTTATGAGTTAATTGTGTCGATTAAGTTCTCTTAGAGCATTTATTATTAAATCTTCTGTAAAAAAAAATAAAAGCTTGATCCTGTAATTGCAGGAGAGAGTTACCCCTGAAGTGTTATACTTTACAGGCAGGGCAAACTCTGAAAATGATGAAATGAACTGAATGATAAAACTCTAAATGTCCCCTTAAGCTGGTTTTGAAAGTATTTTTTGTGAACAACTTTTGCATTAACATCTTCAATGCAATATATATATCAGAAGAATATCAATTTTACATGCTTGGAAACAGAAGCATCTGGATTTAATAAAGGAACTCAATTATTTATTTTTTTTGCTGCAGGAAATAATGTTCCAAATGATTGGCTTTCCAGAAAGTTCATTCAAAATCAAATTGTTTCTCTTTTTTGTCAGTTCCAGCAGATCCTGTGAATCCTACATGTGGAGGAATATTGACTGCTAGTATAGGAGAGGTCAGGTCACCCATGTATCCCATGCAGTATCCTAGCAACAACCTTTGTACCTGGGTGCTGCAGGCACCAGCAGGATATGCCGTCAATCTAGTATTTCTAGATTTCAATCTTCAAGAAGAAACTGATTTTGTGTGCACAGATATTGTTGATGTAAGTATTCTTGAGTTCAGCAATTTTGTAACAACACATTTGAGGATAAAACTCTTTTCATTGGGTGTGTGTGTGGTCTAGCGGAACAGTGCAGGACTCATGAATGGAAGGTTGTGAGTTCGAGCCCGCTTGTATGTGTTTTGTACTTTGGCATATCACTTTTCATACTTGCCTTGTCAACTTGAGAACATTTGGGATCTTTTTTTTGGGGGGGGGGGATTGTTGGTGGGAATATCACTAACCAAGTGTTGATAGGTCATTGCATTGGGAGTGAATGGCCTAGTGTAAGGAGAAATGGTTCTTATGATTCCCTTGTTACGGAGTAGCAATAATGGCCAGCGCTTTGTAAACTTTGGAAAAGGCACAGTATCAAAGCCGGTATTATTATAATGTCTTACTAATTTTTCATCTTATTAGTATATAGTTTCAGATTGTTATTTTTACATTATGGTGTTAAGCTTTAGCTAGCAACCACATTTTGGCACTTCAGAGTTATTGCACAGCTCGTTATTATGTACTGGAGAAGATAAAACTTGAATAAATTTACTCGTTTGTTATAGGGTGTTGTGATTGTGGCAAGACTGAGTTTGCACACTCAAACATTTTTACAGCAATTTATCTTCTTTGTGATCTACCTGGGAAATATTATTTGTTGAGATTCTTATAAAATTTTGTATTTTGAATTCATGTATTTTTCCTTCACAGGTAACAGATGGATCAGATGAGAATGCACCTTTATTTGGCAGTTATTGTGGCAATACAATTCCTCCATCTATTACATCATCTGGTAATAGCTTATGGGTGCGATTCCGCTCAGATGCCATGACCAACGGGATTGGTTTTACTGCTACATACACTCATGTTGGTAAGTTCCTGTGGCAACACGGACACATCTTCTATCGCATTGATTTTGTAGTAATAGATATGGGTGCGATTCAGCTCAGATGCCACAACCAATGGGATTGGCTTTACTGCTACATACACTCATGTTGGTAATAATTACTGTGGCAACTCAGACCCTTCTTCTATCGCATCGATCATGTGGTAATAGCTTATGGTTGCGATTCCGCTCAGATGCCAAACCATTAGGATTGGTTTTACAGCTGTATTTTCTGTTATTAAACTTTTTAGATATTCATGAGCCAATGGCGCCAATTCATTGGTCAATTGCAGCATCAAGAGGAAAAATAGATTTCACTCTCACTAAAAAGTTCCCCTAACCAGTTGGTATTTTCTCCCCCCAAACCCTACATCATCATCCCCATGATCAAAATCCATCCCATACACTAATAATAACTGGTGCTGAAGTTCAAATGGGAATTCCAATATACACAAACAATATAAGTGGTCCTATGGAGGTTTATAGAAAAGTATGCAGTACAGTATCTCACTGACTGGCTTTGGAATATAAAACCAGGATATATATATGCAGAAATGAAGGTTTTAAATTATGAAGATAATTATGAACAGTTGAGTAAAATATTTAAGCTTAGGCCTACTTTGAAGTGAAATGCCGAGCTGTGATGTATGTAAGCTTTAGGTCTTTTCTTACGATGTCATAGCCCAAATAGAGATTTGTGATAAGGAAACACATGATAATGTACCTTTCAAGTGAAATTTTGATGTTTTATGGTTTGAAGAAATTATTTCAAACACTACCGTAGCGTTCAAAACGTGTCAAGCATTGGCAAAGGCAAACCTATGGTTAGGCTAGGTTAGGCTACACATTCCAGTCAATTGGTACCTTTGGCTCATAAATATTTAAAAGGTATAATAAAACAAATACTACATGGCAAATAGGAGAAAAAGTGCAATCAGTTTTTCCCTCGGTACTAGCTATAGGCCTATTATAGGCCCATAGCCAGTACCTCAGGAAAAATATATTGCACTATTTCACCTCTAACCATGTAGTATTTGTATAATATTCAATAGTGCCCAATGAACAAAACATTAGTTGCTTGTTGCAGCAACAAATTTTGCCTTAATGTGTTTCATGTTGGACAAGAATTTGTCATGTGAGTGCAAGAAAGTCATATCTGCAATAAGTGGCTGCCGTATGTTATATATTAACACTTTATAACAAGAATGCGAAAAGTTGCTCAAAATTTCTCTTCCAATAATGTCAGTGGATCTTGAAATGGTTCTTCTGTCACCTGAAGAACTATTTCAAGAGCTATTGACCCAAGACTGGATATTAATACAGTGCATGAGCAATGCAAATTTAATGAAAAATGGCAGCTATTTCAGATACGACTTCCATGCACTCACATGATGAATTCTTTTAACATATTGTACCAATTATCAAATCATCCTACAATGAACTTGTTGAATTTTATTACAGTTTAAAATTATTTTGCAATCACTTTAGATTTAGAGCAGAGGACCTGGATTTGCTGCTCTTTATTCAGACATGGGGAACAAATTGCCGGTAGTCAGGGTTTTGCCGATGATGCAGCGCACCTTATTATAATGCAGGAATATTAAAAACACGCACATATGCTTTTCATGCTGGTTTGTGTTTCATTCATATAAATAATTATTTGCTAGGATTGTCTCTATGCCCAATCTAATCTCGGCGCTCAGAGTTGATTTTGGCAGGAAGTGAGTGTACCTTAATTTCACCAATTTAAACTCCATTGCTGACGATGCCATTACACGGGCCAGTATAGAAAATCCGGGATCTCCCCTCTACATCTATGGCTATCACATAATTCTTTGTATTTTTGTTTTCCTCTATAGAGTCAACCATGATTTTCTGTGGAGGCCAGTTATCAGGATCTGGCTTCCTGACGAGTCCCAGATACCCTGGGGCGTACCCACTCAACTACCAGTGTACATGGTTTATAGTAGCTGCTCCTGGCCAAGGCGTTGTACTGAGGGTGGCTGACTTTGATATGGAGATTGATGGGTCGTGTGAGTTTGACTATTTAGAGGTAAGAATGAGTGGCAGGTACCCTGGTGCTTACCCACTCAACTACAAGTGTACATGGTTTATAGTGGCCCCCCCTGGCTATAGCGTTGTACTGAGAGTTGTTGACTTTGATATGGAGGGTGATGGGTTGTGTGAGGTTGATTTTTCGAACTAGAATGTGGTTTAGACTAAGACTATACTAAAAGAGATTTTTGGATGTTTCCAAGAAATTTTGAACCCTTTGGCATCATCTTGTGTCACCAGCAGCACTCACTAAACTTGATATAACAATCGCAGATATGGCATTGATTTCCTTCAAAATATCTAGAAACTGCATGAGAAAATTGTTCTTATATCTTTTGTAGATAAAAAATCATGATGGAAACTGTTGTGTATTACATGAACGTCCAATGCATTATGCGTCAAATGTGTAATTCAATTCTATTGTTTTTTTATGTTTTACGTCAGATAAGAGATGGCTCCAGTCAAGCAAGCCCTCTGATTGGCAGATACTGTGGTGATTCCATGCTGTCACCAATAACATCAACATCTAATGCATTGTGGGTCCGATTCAACTCTGATGGGTCGTTTTCTTCATCTGGTTTTAGACTGTCCTATGCACCCCAACAATGTGAGTATTATGGTAATTCCTGCTTTACATCCATTTCATTGTCATCAAGCCTATATAAGATTTTGGCCCAAATTTATGGTACAGTACCATATATTGATTTTGATTGCTCCAGGAGCACATTTGACAAACATGGTCTTGGAGCTTATTTCTGAATTAAACATTCTTCTGGAGCATGCGCTTTGTGCTCCTAGCAATTGGTTGTTAAATGGAATATTATTTATTTATAAGTCGGAACATGCCAATGGGCCATAATGGTGCAATACCATTGTAATGTGCCTAACTTCAGGCCAAAATCTCACAAAAGCATTCATCATTGCTGGATGTTCATCCATGCTGTATATAATTGAGTGAATTGTTCAAAGCATGTGTAAAAGACTTGCCTTGAGTAATGAATGTTATAGAACCCTGAACACATCATTTTTTGTAATAGATGGAGTCAAAACAGTGGAATCCAACATGAGACCTTAGCCAACAGCATGTAACTCATGAGTCATACTTTGTTGTATGACTCATGAGTTACATGCTGTTGGCTAAGGTCTCATGACTTTGAATTCTGCTTCTGCTTTGAAGTCATGATTCATTCTGGTGGTGTATAGACCTTTTCAAAACACGACTTTCCGAGAATTTCCGAAGCTTATTTTACACTTTCCGGCAATTGCCGACAGAAAAAGTGACTCTTATAACCAGAATGTTAAGTTCGCGTTCTCGTTAACTGGTTGCGTACGAATTCGAACTTGTAATTAGCGTTAGCACTATCGAGTCACTTTTGGTGTGATCGTCCTGAAGTGACTTGAACTCTTAAGCTTAATCAGCCGATTTCAAATGGAAATTTCATTCTTTGTGTCGGTGAGCTTATGGTACCATCAGCCAAAAGTTGTTCAGAATAAGTGTATCTAATAATGTAGGTGTCTGGTTCTATTTAGTTTTTCACTTTTATTGCATTGAAATGCCAGAGAATTTTCGGAAAATTTTATTGATAAAATCGTTCATACTAAATGAGCTTGTACGTGATTGGTTGAAAAAATGGCCATGTGATCAATGTTTCGGAGATTTCCGAATGGATTTTGAAAAGGTCTATTAATTACTCACAACAACATTACCACCACCATGCAAAGCAAGCTTAGTAGCAACCACCTTGTTTAACAACTGTGTGTACTGACTTGATCTCCAGTTAAAAGTATGGAATTGAATTTATTGCAGTATATTAATTTTAATGATGCATGTTTTTTTAATGCAGTGGTTACAGCACCGCCACCCACTTTAAGCACGCCATGTGGAGGCACTCTAACCCAGTCTGTTGGCATCATCCAGTCACCACAATACCCTAGTCCGTATCCTAGCAATGCTAATTGTCAATGGACTATTCTAGCAACAGAAGGTTACTCGGTTGTGCTGGAATTTGTGACCTTTGACCTGGAGGAAGAACTTGGTGGCACATGCTTTGATATTCTACAGGTAGGATTATATATATATATACAGGAACAAATTATATATAAGGCCAAATTAAATTAATAGTTTGTCTCCCGCGCGTGTTAGTTTCCCTCAAATCAGAAAAATTATTTTTGTTACCCTTTTTTATTTTTTCCCCCGAAACTATGAAAAACAAATCAAAATCTGAGGCAAAATATTAGGTTTACCAAGGTTTCCAAAATAATCACAGCAATCTTTATGAAGGTGTTAATTTTGACACTCAAGTTCGCCCATCAAGTTAGTAAAATAGCACTCCGGATATCTGTGACACATGAAAAAAAATCTTTAAAAAAAAAAATTAAAAAAAATAAAACCGCATTCACATTACTCTTCTCTCATCTCAAAGTTGCCAGTCTGAAGAAGTTGTTAGCTTAACGATGAAACATCACTAAAATGTAAGTATATACTCAATTTTCTTGGATTTGGAACAATGAATCATATTCATATGCATTCCACATTAGTTTTTCAAGAGTAGGAGAGCTTTGAGACAAACTATTAATTTAATTTGGCCTAAGGCCAAAAAAATGATTGGAAAATATAAACACAAATCCAGAGTGCAGGGCCTCATTGTTTGCAAAAGCAATCTCTTCATAGTTTTTTGACAAAAACAAGTTTTGCCTCAAGGTTGAAGCACCTTAATATTAAACCAATCATAAATACCTAGACCTTTTTACTCAAGTTTTAGCAAAATAGCACAATTTTTAGAATTTTTGGTAAGTGGTGAAATACATTAAAGGAGCTACTATTTTACTAGTTGTTCAAAACTCCCCCACAACCTACAAAATTCAAGGTATACAATTGCAGTAAATTGCCTTAGTCACTTTACTTAAGTTTCCTTGGTGACATGATCAGTATATAAACTCATCTAATTTAACTGTTAGTCATAAAAAAAAAGTTCAAGTGTATTTTATTATATCAACTTGCAGCCCGCAGGCTAAATTATATAATACAATTACAAAATAAATATAGTAAGCATAATTAAAACAACAATACCATAGTACAAATAGTTAAACATCTGACAAAAATATATTGATAAAAATGATGATAAAAGGTAAGGAGCATATCCCTTAATATTGCACAAGAATAAAAAATGGCCAAGGATAAAAATACCGACACATGTATATTTGAAATATTTTTTAAAAAGGGAAGACTGCAGCTGAGATTACAATTAAAAATGAATGATTGGGCATTCCTGGGAGAAAAAAGAAAAAAAAAATTCCAGAGCCTGAAAAAAAAAGAAAAAAAGAATGTTTATGCAATAAATTGACAAAAAAGGGATGGGGCTGTTTTGAAAGCGCGAAGTTCTGGCGAAAGGTTGGGACAATTTGTTTGCATTGCTTAGATTGCAACCGTGGACTACACTCCTGACTGGAGGGAGCAGATCATTAGTTCTATTGCTACAAGAAAGCCCTTCAGTAAACCTCTGACAATGATCACCTCTCCTGTCATTGAGGGAGCTCAGACCACAATCCAGCAATGCTTCCGAATAAGATGAAAAATTAATTCCCAGGATTGTCCTGCATGCTCTTCTTTGTAATTGCTCAAGAGTTTTGGATTGACCAACAGGGAGAGAAGAATGCCAGGTTGCATCACTATATTCTAAAAGAGGTCTAACATAGCCCTTGTATACACTGTTGTAAGCTCTGCTGAATTAAAACCATTTTTTTTTTCAACATCTGATAGTCATTTAATAAAAGCTTTAAATTTATTAATAAACAACCTGACTAAAACATCAAAGTATTTTAACCATTTTTGACATTAATAACTCAATGGCATAGGCAATGAACATTCAAAATATCACCAGTTGAATATGATGAGTGGATACAGTAGTTCAGTAACAATACTAAAGGCACCTTGACAAAATTAAGCTTATTTAGCTAAAATCTCAATGCAATATTTCTGTTATATATTAATAATATATAACTTTTGATATTTGTTCTGTTAGGTTCATGATGGCAACTCTCAGGCATCACCAAAGATAGAGGACCTATGCGGTACTACACTACCACCCCCTGCTATGTCAAGTGGGGGCGCTATGTGGATAAGCTTTACATCAGATGGCATTTCATCTTCTGGGGCTGGGTTCCAGGCTACATTTAGGCAAATAGGTAAAGTGTCAAGTAACTTATATTATATAGGGGTGTAAGTTTTCTGCAAACGTGCTGATTTCTTTAACATAGTAGATATGAAAAAAATTATATATTTTTCCGATATTTTGTGCTCTGCAACTAGAGTTAATACATGTACATTATGAGATTCTCAATGTATATGACACCTATTTGTTAAATTTTTGAATATTTATGTTTAAACATTATACTGATGATTTACCTGATATATTTAAACAGTATTTCATTAAGCATGCTTAGAACCATATGCAACAAGAAATGCCCAAGATTGTGCTATAAATAAAACAAAGAAAACTATTCCAAACCAGGCTATTAGAAATTGTGGACCTAGTTTTTGGAACTCCCTCGAAAAATCACTAAAACAATGCAAAACTTTGAGCATTTTTAAAAATAAATTGAAATCAAACTTTCTTTCAAGTTATTAGTTGGACATTATATTTTCTGCTTTGCCTTAAGATGTAATCCTTATTGACTTTGGGCACTGTCTTGTGTTATTTATGTTTCTCGTGTAAACTTTTTTGTTTTTGTGTAGTTTTGTTGTATAGGGCATAGTCGCTTCAGGACTCTTTGGCCTTCTGATTATGTCCACAATATCATGTTTTTATCGTATGTGTTTGATTTGTTATGTATTTATGATATTGAAAATAAATCTGAATCTGAATTTACTCAATCATGCCTGTTAGAATGTGAAATTCACGCACCACAAGTTTTTCCTATCCATGTGGAGCATATGTAGCAAACTTTCGTTCCCAGCAGTTGTTATTGATCAAAGAGCTTTTTAAACAACCACTTTGAGTTCTGATAGATAGTACAGTTGAACATCTCTTCTAAAATTGGCAAAAGATACTTATTGGGTGGGTTCTATTCTAGGGTTATTAAAATAGGTAAAAATCAGAAACGTTAGGACTGTGTGGCATTGCTATATCATGTCAAAATATTGATCAAAATGTGAATAATCTTTACTCCATATGACCAAACTATTTATTTGCATGGTGATATCAATTTTCTTTCCCCTTTGCTACAGATATCAATGAGTGCCTTAGCAATCCCTGTTTGAATGGAGCCACTTGTGTGAATGGAGCCAATCAATTTAGATGTGATTGTCTTGCTGGATTTGAAGGAGACAAATGTGAAACAAGTAAGTGCACCGCTGTGTCTGTTTTTTTTTCCCTTCTCAATAAAAATTGGTAAAGATTTTTAAAACTTTGTGATATTTTCTGATGAAGTTAACAGCAGTGTTTCCGCTAAGGTTTTGGAGCTTGCGCCAATTCGAGCAAGTTTGAAAAAGTTTAAAAGGTTTTTGCGCCAATATCATGAGCTGTGGCTGAAAATTGGCTCAATAAAGCTAGAAAAATATCTTTCTCACACATTTTTTTTAGAAACTCGTTGCACCAATTTTCACCGCTCCTGCGCCTTAGCGGAAACACTGGTTAACAGTATGATCTTTTTTCCCTTAAAGATGTTTTAACATTGGCTACCATTTATTTTTATTTGAAGAAATATATATAAATGTTTATCGAATATTTAGGATTGAGTTGAGCTTCAATTAAACTTGTCAATATTCAGAAAAAAGGATGAAAGACAAAATTTGAAGAAATTTGATTTGCCTAAACAATCTTCTACACTACATGATAATCCATTCCATAAACCTAAGAATTTACAAAACTGCCTACTATTTTGAAAAAATATGTGAATGATAGAAAGTCTTGAAACTTACATATACTTTTATGTTAAGGATATAAGGATATTAGGCCTAAAAAAATAATGTTTGATTGGCGTAACATAGGGAAAAAAATAGGGTAGGTAGGTCAAATTTAAAAAAAAAAAAATAATGATTTTTAAAGTTTATGTTTCACATACAAGAATACAAAATATACGACACATATACAAAAACATCTTCACTTTTTCTGTGAGACATCTTTTATTTGTCATTTTGAATGTCCTGCAAGCCATATCTCGGGCCTCCGTGAATCAATTCCCATCAAATTTGAGATTTTGAGGTTTTTTGTCATGCTCAAAAAAATAAAAATATATAGGGTTGGCGGTAAAAATAGGGTCGGTCGGGTTACGCCAATCAAACATTTTTCTTTTTTAGGCCTTAGTGTGAGGATATAAGTGTATTTTTTCATTAATGCTGTGTATAGAGTTATTTCTATATCATCAGGTGATAGCAAGAAAATTGTATCTGCAATGGCTGCCATATGTGATCTTTATTCAACTCCTTGTCACTAGAATGCAACAAAGCTGACAGAATGTCTCTCTCATATGTCAGTGGCTCTTGAAGTGACCTGAAGAACCTTTTCAAGAGCAACTGACGCAAAACTTACATCATACGATGTGCAATTAAAACGGCAGCTATTGCAGATACAATTTTCTTGCAGTCACATGATGATGTGTGATGTTTCAGTGAATCCACACCAAAAAAATATAAAGGGGAATTGGTACTCATTTTGACTGCCATAAACTATGGTATGGTATCAGATGTTACGTGTTTTAATTACCTCCCATAATTCCATTCTATATTTGAAATGAATCTTGTTAAGGGCAGCAAGTCAGCATACAAATTTATTATAGGACTCTGCCGAACTTTGCCTCTTTGGATACGAATTTGGTACTCGACATCAGATAGGCTCTATCACTCGCACGGAATAAAGCGCATTTTCAGGTAATAACCGTAATCAGCGGCGACTTGCTGCCTTTATCCGTTTTCATTTGAAATCAATAGCTCAAAACAGCCCACAGTGAGATGAATTTCCAATTGACATATACAGCAATATGTATGATTTAAATCTGTCACAGTACATTTATTAGTGAAGCGACGGGTGTATTGAAATTACCTTGAGAAAGGTTATACTACAAGCTTTATGAATATGTAAACAAATCTCTGGTTGGTTTTCACACCCATAATACAGTGTGAAATTTACCATCTTTATACAAATACACAGCAGTAGTAATTTGACCTCGCTGAACATTCAATTAGTTCATTCATGCTCACTGAGCTGTTACTATTTATTTGGGAAGGTCTTAAATCACCCTCTGTCTACGATATGGTGTCCATCTTGAATTGTTGCTCATGGTGGGGTGAATCAATATATACCTACAGCATTTTATGACTGCGCATGCCACACTTTGAAACTCGTCAAAACAGATTCAGGCTCAGAGCAAGTTGCAATAGACGCTGCTGGAACACAGACGAGAGTTTGTATATGAGTGTAGGAACTGTGCACACTATCCATGCATCAAATGATGATTTTTGCAATCTGCTTAGCAATTGAACCTGTCTTGATGTGCAATAGCTCTGCTCGATGAATGACAACAAAATGGCAGCAAGTACAGATTCACACGTTTTTGCAATATCTTAAAATTATATTCGTTTCTTAGTAAAATACTACACAAAATGCTTGGAAATCCTTTTTTTGCTTGTTACTTTGTCAAAACCACTAAAATTAGTTTTCCTCCAAAAGGTCTACTTTTTGAAAATCTGCCACCACCCCCCATCACCCCCACTCCCCCACCCCCATTGAAAAAATCCTGGCTACGGGCCTGTTTATAATTTGGGCCAAATTACATCGGTCCATATTCACAAATTCCTGGATTAGTCATTTTTGGAATAGAACTGAACTATGTTGGATATGATAACTATAGTCTGTTGAATAACTTTATTCTTTGTTGGAAGAAATAAAAAGTTATTCCCGGAATAAAGTTATTTTTCTTTTATGAATACGGGCCATTTTATCCACATTATGGTAGCGGAAAGTCAAAGTGTATATCCTCATTCAAAAGAAAGTTGTACATTGATTGTCCATTTTGAAGGACATGGTGTTGGGGTATTTTAGCAAGTGTTGCAACATAAGTGCATGTAGTAGGTTATTAAATTCGCAGGAAACTGAATTTGTGTTCATAGGGAACCAAATAACAAATTATGCAGATAATGCATTGGGAATCTTGGTTTAAACTATTGCAAATTATGTGGTCCATGTAGATTGCTACAACTACAGCCTTCTTGCTTAAGTGAAAAAAAAATGGTGATAATTTTTTAATGGTGCAGTAGATGAGCTTGAATATTGAGTGTTTTGCTTGCTATCGATTGTGCTGTTTGTAGTTTATAATTAAGTAAACAAGTGGTGGGAAATGAAACAGGGATTATAATTAGAATATACTCTAGTATTATTATGAGGGGTGTTCAATAAGTTCATGGCCTGAGATAGAAGGAGATAAGCTATGTAGTTTTAATTTATATTCTATGGAGTTCTATTTGACTGATGAATACCTGGAAAGTTTCAAGTAAATGCCGTATTTTGTTTCTATTTTACAGAAACTTAAAACTTGCCAGTTAGTGGTTTCTGAGAGTTGATTTTTTACCTTGAAATCTGAAGAAATTGCAAAACTTGACTGACATGCATTGACCTTAAATTCTCTCTCCCAGGTGCTAAACCCTACCAATTCTACTAAGACAAGGGGTCAATACTTGAGAAAGATTTTAAAAGTAATTGTGCTGCAGATTTCAAAACGTCAGGGAGGAGATACAGGTTCTTAAAATCATGAAGGGTATTTTTATCATGAAGGGTATTTTTATTGATTTTTAATGCAAGTTATGTCACGAGGTTTTAGGTTTCTGTAAAATAAAAACAGAAGCAGTTATTTACTTGAAACTTCCCTGATATTCATCAATTAAGTTGAACTTACATTATCAACATAATAACATACAAATGAAATCTGCATAGTTCATCTCCTTCTACCTTAGGCCACTACACGAATTAAATGAACACCCCTTGTACAGTTTAGTAAGCTTCAAAATCATTGGGTAGAATCTTAAGTTTAGCTGTACCGTAGCCATATAATAGTTTGTGTTGTAATGTTTTCTTAGGTGAACTGGCTTGATCTTTGATGTTTTGCTATATAGCATGGTGTTTGTAATCTAGCCAAACTAAGAACTAGAGTTACTGTAATGTGTATTGTTTTTAGGGGCATGGTGGTTTTGATGGTACCTTGGATCGGGTGAAGTCTGTATTAAAGGGAAAATGCATGTGCGCTTTTAGACTTGTTTAATTGATATAGTTGTGACATTTTGTTTCTTTGTGTTGTTAGTACCATCTTTAGAAATTTTTTAATTGGATGTATTTAGCTAAAAGTTAGTGCTGAAGGTTAGGATTTTAAGCCGTTTTGATTGGAAACTATATTCCTGCATGGTTAGTTTATCAACAGAAAACTTGCCATGCATATATTCAGTTGATGAAGATTAAATCATTTCAGGATTGATTTAACTGTCCTATGCAATCCTGATCCCAACCTTAACCTTGGTCCCAACACTAGTATCAACCACTAACCATCTAAGGCCAAACTTTATCCTAGCCTTCCCTTGCTTATATAGCCCTCTTCACAGAGATCAGCATACTTGACATCCATTCCTTACCACTAAAGTACGGCTCAGTTGCCTTGCAATGTCTATTGCATGCTCATACCATTATACATAGCTCAACAATCCATATTCCTAGTAACAAACCGTAGATAACACTTTTGCCAATGAAAGTTCTGATCAATTGAGGTTCTTGCCCCATGACATTGTGCACCACAAGCTCACTGCTGCCTTGTCTCATCTATTTCCTTTACCTTAGAATTAAATATCTCTATTAAAAATCCCGGCAATATATGCACCAAGTCCAAATACTGTACACCATGGGCAGGATTATATGCAGGGCCAAACTTTACTACTAGAATAGCTCATATACTCAAACTTGATTGCTATGGGTGTCACTGGTTGGGAGAAGGAAGTTCCCAAGGTCAAATCCATGTGAAAAACATGCTTTTTCACCCCTCTTTCATAAGAAGGGAAAAAAGAATCCGATAGGACTTTTAGGAGTCAAATTAATCCCTGCCTTGAGCCTTAGCTTAACTCACTCACTAGACCTACTAA
>JXSR01S075030.1:88790-106267 GCA_000969725.1 Ophiothrix spiculata | reverse complement strand
AGTTGATATATTTACAAGGCCCAAAAAACAGGTCCCAACTGGTGTCGCAAAGACATTATAGTGAAGGACGATAATGCTTCAATTCAAGTTAAACTTTGGAACAACCACTGTTATGTAATCAACAATCATCAGACAGGCCAGAAGACAACATTTAACCAACGTGGAAAATGATAATATTTACAAGGCCCTAAAAACAGGTCCCAACTGGCGTCGCAAAGACATTATAGTGAAGGATGATAATGATTTAATTCAAGTTAAACTTTGGAACAATCACTGTGATGCCAACAACGATCATCAGACAGGCCAGAGGACAACATTAACCAACGTGGAAGTAGATATATTTACAAGGCCCTAAAAACAGGTCTGAACTGGCGTCGCAAAGACATTATAGTGAAGGACGATAATGATTCAATTCAAGTTAAATTGTGGAACAATCACTGTGATGCCATCAACGATCATCAGACAGGCCAGAGGACAACATTAATCAACGTGGAAGTTGATGTATAACAAGGCACAGTTGAAAACGCTTGAGATATCATCTATTCAAGTAAGTCAGATTTGAAACAAATAATTTTCAAGTCCATTAATTGTACCATGCGAGATATTTAACTTGGAACATGTATTCTCTTTTGCATTATGTTATTTTGCATTATGTTAAAAAGGTAGAGGACCTAGGTCCATTGTATTTCCTCCCTGCTTTCGGTATGAGGACTTCAACGGTGACCTTCAAAGCCAGTTTCATGGCACTAGAGGTGTTGAGTTGCAGGTAATGGCAGCTGTGACCATTTCACAAAAAATACCAATTTTGGCAAATCATTTCAAATATGGTACTGTTGCATTTGAATTGTATTCACATATGACAAAATCAGGAAATTAAGTCATGCAAATTAAAGATGGGTGAAATAATTTCAGAAACTGCTGGAATTTGCATAATGACATGTGTTCCTGATGAGTACAAACATTTCATAAATAAAACATATGGAAATTTAGCAGAATGTACAATGTTCCAGTGAATGCTATATTTCATGGTCACATTATTCAAAGCAAATTGTACACTAGAACCACAAATTGATCAAGTAAGTGTTCTATAGTATATAATCAGAATGACAATTTGATAAACTTCACTTTGGTAATGTGATAACATTTGTATCAGACTCCGATGCAATAAAAAGGATACTTTGCTGCAGAGGAGAAACTTTGTGGACGTTGTCGTTGATTCGATTAGAGCAGACCCATCACAGCCAATAAGAAGGGCATATGACAATGCCTTGGTGGGCCAAAACAACATAGCAGCTATCCCCTCATTTGAGGAACTTCATAGCCAGCTGCAAAGAAAGAGATCTGAATTGTTGCCACCAATACCTCACCAGCTGGATAATTCCAGGTGTGTGGGGAAGTAGCTGGAATGGAACACGCAAATTATTGTATCAAGATAGTATCAATTATTGTATCAAGGTAGTTTGCAACTGATGAAGAGCTTTCTGCTCTTGGTAATTGCAGCACCATTTACTTGGATGGAACTTGCACTTGCAAACTGCACCAGTGCCATATACACAGATCTTAACTGTACATAGACTATACAGCAATACCAATTGGGTTATTCCTTTGGCTTTTGCATTAATGAGCGGACAGACCAGAGCCCAATACAAGTCAGTGATCAGAGCACTTCAGAATGGAGTTAGGTAAAAGACAGGGAATAACTTAAACCCTGCCAGAATAATTACAAATTTCGAAAGGGCGCTGATGCAAGCTGCAAGACGATGATTGCCCTTATCTAGGACATATGGATGCTATGTGATCAGAGCACTTCAGAATGGAGTTAGGTAAAAGACAGGGAATAACTTAAACCCTGCCAGAATAATTACAAATTTCGAAAGGGCGCTAATGCAAGCTGCAAGACGACGATTGCCCTTATCTAGGACATACGGATGCTATTTCCATTTCTGCAATAGCCTCTGGAGAAGAATACAACACGTTGGTTTACAACAAGGGTACAATAACGACAGAAGACTACGTAAACTTCTCCGGAAGATCATGGCCTTAGGATATCTTCCTCTGAACCGAGTTGTGAGAAGTTACATGTAAGTATTCAATGGTTTTTTTTTTGTTCTTGTTTGTCGCTTTTCAAATTTCTGTTCCATTTTAATTTTTAAAAATGATGTGAAACTTTTTAGAGCAGCACATATTACTGATGCCATAGAGAAGCGTGATCTGCTATTATATTATTGCAGTGATGAAGTAAACGAAGTATTTGACACTTTCCCTGAAACTAGCAATGATTATACCACAGAATTATCATGTAAAAAAGCTGATATCTACAACTTTTATACAACAATTTTGAATTAAGAGCTATTTTTACAAATATTCAGGAGGAGGAAAAACATGGAATTGGTCATAACAACGAAAAAGTAAAGGCCAACATGAAAGCTCACGCTGATAAACAAAGACATGCTAAACATTCAGATATTTAAAAAGGGGACAAAGTATTGGTAAAAAAATCAAATAAAAGGAAAACTAAACCCATATTATAATCCGGAGCCCTACACGATCATTATCCGCAATTGGTATCAAGTAACGGCTGATCATCACCAACACAAGATCACAAGAAACATATCTCACTTTTAACGGGGGAAACATAGCCCCAAACCCGAAAGCAAACAACATTAAAGACGCATACACAAGCGAGAACGAAGATCATTCATACCTAAGTGACGATAGCAGGGAAGAAATAGATGTACATGTAATATCCATCCACAATGCTGATGGTTCCCTTATCTCCAGGTTTGCAACACAGCACAAGCCATTCCGTCCGAGGTAGTCCGTACAAGATGTACTGTAGATCACCTCAATACTTGAACGATTACGTAGCTTGAAGTCTACTTAAAGGAAAGGTGGGTTGTAGTATCCCGAGTATTTTGGAACACGCGCATCCCTGCAGCCACTCCCAATGAACGTAGCGAAGTAGAAAAGCCTGACATATTTTAGTGATAGAATAAAACTTATAAATCATACCTATTGTGACTATACTGGATTATTACATTTCCTTACATTTTTTATTTATTTGTACATGAAAGAAAGCAAAGTGGTTGCTTCTTGTAAAAAGTATGGTAGATTTGCAGAATTGAGATCATTCTTGAAGAGCTCTACTCCTGTGTCTTGCCTAACTGCTACTGCAATGAAGTCACTCATTGAGATAGTAACTTTAAATCTTGGGATGCCATCATCCACCACGATTTGTGACCCATACACAGGGATGTGAGAGGTGTGTGATAAAAAGAGCTGAAAAAAACTGAAAGTAGTGACAAAATGCCAAAAACAGGCTGAAAATCAAAGAAAAAGCTCAAATTAGGACTCTTTTGAAGGCAATAAAAAAACTGAAATCAGCTTAAAAGCTGAACTATTTCCTGGGTACAATTGTTATAGTTATTAATAGATGATACAGAGGAAACCTTTGGGTGGTTAAACTTAAAGGAAGGACTTTATTCAAAACAGCAAATGCTCCCCAAAACTCTTTGTGTTTTGCAAAGAAAGAGGAACTTAACTTACAATTCTTAACAAAGACATAGAACATTATGTGGCAAAATTTCATGCCAACACTCAAGAGCAGAGAAATCATTCTATAATGGAGAATTTTCAGATTCTTTATTAATTATTAGATTTGTTCTTATAATACATAAAAATAAACCAGAACAGCAACAAAGTAACATTTTGTGATACCAAATAGCAAAATTCAAATTTCTTTGGTTATTTGGCATTAGGGTAAATGTTCAATCTCTGCACACTATGATTCATTATCGACCACCAAGAGACTTCGAAGACTGGATAGAGTGGATGTGGAGGTAGAGATGGGTCCAGTTCAACACGCACACAGATCTAGCCAAAGGCAAGTAGGCAAACCTCGGGATATTGTAGTGTATTTTCTAAAATTCAAAGATTCAAAGATGCTGTAAGGAAACAGGCCTCGATAAGAAAACCAACAGTATTTTAATGAACTACCATAGACATTGAAAAGGTGTTGTGAAACTGGACATGACAGAGTATGTCAAAAATACTTGTGTAGGAGACAGCTTTTCCACCATTACAGAGAGATGGCAGCATCAAATTATTATGGACCATGATTGTTGCGATGTGTGCCTGTCAATGCACATGTGGAGGTGACAATTGTATGCTATTGCTGGTTGCTGGTTGGGCAGAGGTTCCAATGATGTAATCGTGAGCGACAGGAAATTCGGATATATACTGACGCAATGTGACTGACGAAGAACGAGAGATAGTTCATGGAGTATTGCTGAAATACCAACAGTCTCTTATCAACAATGAGAGCAATGGACATTTCCAGGGGGGCACTCAACTCTGAGGTACTTGCCATGTGCCACCAAAAAGACCACACGTTTTTGGCTCGCTCTCACCAAAAGACCAACTATTTTTACCAACTGTCACTTACTTATTCCCCCCCCCCAATTTGTTAAACTTCCTTTTCACTAAAACAATCTTTGTCACTCAAAGACTTACCATTTTCTTAATTTGATGTAATTTTTTGAAAATGTTGCAAATATTGTCAAAATTTTGTGCAAATTTTGACCAGAAAAGACCCTACTTTTTTGGTGAATTTTGCCCAAAGACCCCCCCCCCCCCATTTTTTTACAATTTGTCACTGAAAGACCCCCTTATTTACCCAATTCATCACCGAAAGACCCCTACCTCCGAGGTGCTTGGTGGCACTCATATGTCACTTCCATAGGCCAGTAACACTCCCACCCCCAGATTTGGTAGAATCTACAAACATCTTACTTTCGTTACAGCACAGGCAGGGTTGTCACTACGCTGGTCTGTGCCGGTCGGCAGGACCAGCACTAAGTCAAATTAACCAGCACTCAAGGGTGTTTTAGGCCTTGCCGGCCAGCACTAGAATGCCAAATTAACCTCAAAACAGCCATAAAATGCCATTATTGCAACTTGATTCAGTACTTTGATTGAAATTCTTGTCAAATTTAGCCGGCACTAAATTTTGGCTAGTGACAACCCTGAGCACAGGTACATTAAAACACAACATTCTCAATATTCTTTTGCAGCAGTCAAAGTGACCGAATTTAATGATGAAACAATCAAGCATCACCAAACGTTAATGCTGCAAAGGTGCCGTGTGTGTAACGAGATCTTTACCAAGAGGAGCTTTCCCAAGAAGGGTTACCAAGAAATTGTCTTAAGTATTTTTGGGGTCGATTTTTGCACAGATGCATGACTTCGTTCACCCACCCAGAGTGTGTGACAGTGAACTAGCATCTTTTGATAAATTTCGCCGTAAAATTGCAGATGATAAATCGTTCTCAACATCAATTCAGTTCCACAATTTTCAGCCACATTCTGATAATTGTGAACTTTGTTATGGAACTATTAAACGTGGATGAACATAATTATGGGATTCAACCCAACAAACGTAGAAAGGCTGGTGGGAATCGCCCTGCTTTGATCTTCTGCAGAGGTAAACGCGGAAGAAACTCCTGTAGATAAAATTGTTAACAGTTTTTGTTCACTGTCTGATGAAGACAAAGATTTGTGTATTGATAGATTATTTAATTCTGTATCAGAAGACATTATGTCAATGTTTGCAAGAAAGCTGGGGGAAAATCAAGCAAGGAAGGTATTGAATGAGGCTCAGTTGATAAGTACCAAGTATAAGGATATTACTAACTTGTGTAATTATGATGTACATCAGGTTTTAGATACAACAAATTGTGTATTGAAGTCATTTTACAGGGTTGTAGCAATTCCAAACAGAGACCTACATTACAGCAAGCTTACCTGATGAACCTCACAGTTGAAGTGATATACAAGCTGAGAATGTAGTCTGCACCCTTATATTTTATGAAAAACATAGTCTCATTTACAGGTAAGGATCAGAACACTCTCCTGCAAATCAATGGGAACAGTTCCCCAGGAGGAAGTAGAACATCAGGGAATGGTTGTCATCACAGGCTACGGACTCCCCATCCTGTCCCGAAGGGGATATTGTAAACGCGTTCGACAATGATCAAGTCATAGGGAAAACGTACAGGGTCCGTCCTCAGAACAAGGTGAAATGTTCAGTTATAACCAATTGTGCATGGATCCAGCTGAAACCACATGGTACACTACAAACTGATGAACAGTTCGTCATGTGAGTGCAACAATTAAGAAAGTCATTTTTATTTTATACTTTGTCACAAGAATGTGAAAAATCCCTAAAAAATTCCCTGTCTTATGTTAGTGGTTCTAGAAATGGTTAGTTCTAGAAATGGTTCTTCAGGTGACTGTGTCACCTGAAGAACCATTTTAAGAACCACTGACCCAAGATTGGAGATTAGACAGTGTGCAATCCAAATTTATGACAAATGGCAGCTATTGCAGTTACGACTTTCTTGCACTCACATGACGAGTTAACCCCATGGGAATTGGCTAGGAGCTAATGAGGAGTTGTTTCTGCAACAAGTGCATAGAATGCTTGCCTCCTCAGTAGATGATGAACTGTACAAAGCCTTTGATGAGATCCATCACAATCAAATTATCCTATTTTTGGGTCAAGCTAGAAATGAGGTGAGGGCAGAACAGAGAAATACAAATGGGACAACTCGGGACTATGTAGATGATGAATGTGATGCGATGGAATTGGCCAAGAAATACCAGACATGTGCGAAGTGTGGCACATGGGTCGCACAGCCCCGAAGAAATTGTACCAACCCTAGATGTGGTGCTAATTTAAAGTCAGCAGCAGCATCAAATCAAGACACAGACCAGGGTAAAGAGGTGCTCTATGATGATATCAAATAATAGAAGAAAGAGAAAGGGGAGATCATGTGCAGGAAGAACGATACTCTCACATTCCACACTCCCATCCAGATTAGCCTCACCGACCCAGTATTTGTAAATCCCAACAGCTATGACACACTTAGAGTTATCATTAAGAAAGATGATGATAGAAGACCGCGAATGGCAAGAACCACAAGAAACATAAAACGCATTCGACGGACATTGGCAAGAAATCCAAAAGTCAACTTGCAAAGAAATCATCTGCCAAATTGTTTCTCAGTCCACATTTAACCAAATACTGTGGAAATATCTTTAAAATATCCATATAAAATCCAAAGTGCATTGCAACCTGGCGATCAGTCACTTTGTTTTGAGATTTTGCAATTGGCTGCTTCAAATGCCACAGACGACCCTGGCTGAAACTTGCATAATTGACGAGTCAAACTTCTACATAAACGACACAGTATCTCATCAGAACACAAGCTGCTATGATTGTTATTATCTTCTACAACTACCGAAACAACAGACACAAGAGGGTTGTCTTTGCTATTCTCATCGGAAACAACACAGTCATTGGCCAAGTTTTTCTACAACGCTCCATTGACAGCCAGACTTACTTGGATATCGTCAACAACCACATTATTCAAGGTCTCTGAAGGTCCTTTCAGCTAGAACAGAAAGGAGCTTTTTTCAGAGTGTGGTACATGCAAGATGGTGCTCCATGATCAATGTGCCCTACCCATACACAACCGTCTACAAGAGTTGATTGGCAATTGTGTGGTTGGAATAGGACATTAAGTTGAATGGCAAGCCAGAAGCCCAGATCTCTCTCCACCGGAGATTAGGATGGAGTTTCAGCAGAACTTGCTATCAAGCTTCATACCATCCACCCACCAAAGGTAATTATAACATACACTGTCACCAAAATTCAAGTCATGAGTCCTCAGACCGATACTACCAAAGTGAATAAGGAGGTTGATTTAGCAAAGGCCTTGACTCATCTGTCAATTGGGATAATAAACTACCGTAAACTAAAGAGTCTTTTCTGGAAACCAAAATTCTCCAACTATGGCCGTGTGTTTTTCCATTGAAGTGAAGAATGAGATTTCCAAAAGAGAGGCCTGTAAGCTTCAGAAGAAAACTCAAAAGGAAAGAAAAGACATAGAGAAGAAGCTGAAGGACATAGATGCTTATCAAGTGAGAAATTCCCTGACTTGATGGAAGACTTGAATGCAGATCTCATTGGAATATCAAATGTAACAGTCATTGGTCGGGCCATTCGCCATACATGGTCTGATGAAGAGACTGGCAGACAGAGAGTCTACTCCTGTAAAGATGAGAAAGCCAAGAAAAGGAATGGAAAATATGCATTGGATATTAGTTAGACACAGAGGAAATGTATGACGGCACGGTAGATTATGACATCCCTAAACTCTCCTTTGCTGATGACCTTATTTGTGAAGACTTGTTGCTGAACTAAAAAAAAAATACAATTGAAACAATCCCATCCCAAATTTATAGTAAGCGTTTGATAACTTGAAACTTTGTCAAGAATGACACTGGAGGTACAATGTACATTTGTTTTCATATCTTCTGGTTGCTCAATCGGAGAGGTTTTATGGACACAAATTGTACTTTTCATGTTCTACAGTAGAAGTTCACTCTAGTTTTTCTGCATTTTCCTCCATTTATGTAGATACATCTTCAATGTGAAGAGTGAGGCAAGCGGCGGTGCCTGTAATCAAAATACAAACTGAAACCCAGTGCAAAGAAGCTGCTGGATGGCATAGTCTATTCTTGTGGAGCCTGCTTTCAAGACCTCAATATTGAAGAAGGACATCCTTTGTCAACAGTATAGGCCAAGGCAAATTTGTCTTGTTCATCCCCCACAGAAATAACGTATTATTCTGCAAATTACGAGGATATCTGTTTCTGGTGTGGCGACTTGGAAGACCTGAGAATCACTGATGAATATTATCCTATTTGCAAATCATGTAATGATTCTGGCAAAATCCATATCTCAAAAAGATAGAGACACTTAAAAGGATACAAATCACGTTCCTTTCAAAACTGATCTTTCAACTAATAAAACAGGTTTTTAAGATTTAAGTCTTGAGAAGAGTAGGTTCAAGGCTTGCATTGATTTCCTGCATAATATCAGGTTGCAAGGTATATGCTTTTATTATGTATTTCTATATGAAAATGTTGAATTGTGCATTATCTAGGTTGGAGCAAGAACTTTGACGAGTGGCGTCCACTTGGAGATATTGTTTCACGATCTACGGATTGTCATGATAGCGATGCAGTAGGCCACTTGAGACATGATCTGAAGGAGAAAGTAAAAGAAAGCCTTCATATTCAACGTGGTCATGACTCTGAGATAACCATCCATATACCGGTTCAGACCAGTACATTCAAGCAGTTCGTTGATATAGCTCGCCCTGTTTGTAAAGAACAAAAAGGAGTTCGGACCGTGTATCGTTGTACCTTGAAGGAGATTGCTTCATTTCTTGAAGATGACTCTTGGTGGTTTAGAATTTGCAATGAACTTGGAGATCATGCGTATGTTATAGAGAAAACTTTATAACTTTGGATCCATGATAGACAATGCCTTGTTGAGTATGTCCTGGTAGAAGGAGCACTGCAGAAACAATTGATCCACAGAGGGTTCAGTTTTGTAATGAAATTTGTAAAAGGCATGGGAAATATGGGAAATAAATTCGAACTATCTCAATTGAATCGGTAAACTGTTAACTTACCTGTTTGAACAATGGCCTCCTACAAAGTTTTTGCAATATTTTGCCTAATTGGACCGTTTGTGGTGAATTCAGATTGCACCAAGGAAAATGATTGGATTTTAGACATTAATAACTATGCGCTATATGAAATGGTGTCCATCTTGGAGTCTATATGCCAGGAACGTGAAATTAATACGGCATATATTGACCAAGATGGCACCACATGTAGACTACGGAAGAAGTTGCACAGATTATGGACCTCGGCAAAGAGCAAGATTCGTAAAGGAGGCGTGCAAGGAAAGAAGATTGTGAGTGAATTGAAATCAACTGTGTACAAGTTGAATTTGGGTGGAAAGCGGAAAATTGAGCATGAACTTGAAAGTGAGAAAAAACGAAGACGTGTTGCCAAGGACAAGCTAAAGAAAGAAAAGATCTTGTTCAAGACTTTAAGAAAAAGGCAAGATCAGCGTATATGCTTCTTGGAAGATTAACGAAACGGCATCTTGTACAAAAACGAAATGTAAAGGGGAAACATTCCTACAGCAAAAGTTGGAAAGCGTATAGAAAACAGCAGATGAGGTCAACAATAGATTTTGCATCGGGATTTTTCGCTACGGAAGGAATAATAATGGAACAGTTTATATTTATTGATAGTGCAGCAAATGTTACCATTGAAAAGGGGCAAATTCCATGTATATCGAAAGTACCTTTTTCAAAGTAGAGGTTGAAGTGAAAAATTAAACTTTAACTCTCTGTCGCAAGTACCTGAAGCACAAAGATACTCCAGGATTTCAACAAAGTTACTTTGAACTCCAAAAAGATGGAGAGAGGGCACACCATGTTGTTATTGTACGCTATGAATGGAAAGAGCCAAAAAGAAAGCGGTAGATGTCACGGGCCAGCGGACCTCCAAAAGTCCAACACTGCCCTCACAGTTTTTTCGTGGTTAGTATTTATACCCCCCTGTACTGAGCGTGCGCAGAAGGAATTTTGTCGCCATTTTAGATTACCTCGCTTTGTTTATATTGACTATGCATTTTCACAAAGAATTTATCACTATCATTTATCGGATATTTAACGTTAGTTTCGCTACGAAAATAATGTAAAAATGCCACCACTAGCCTGCTGCATTTGCCGATCGAAATCTAAAGGCTTAACATATTCGTCAGCAACGTACGAGTGCAATTTTTTGAAGTGTTTTGTCAATCCAATTGTGTCGGATCGAACAGGTCGACTGTGTAACACTTGCCAAGGTGCTGTTTTGAGATATAGGAAACATGGTATTACATCGCCACATCTTGTTGACAAGAAAGGAATGGTCGGTCAACACGGACATAAAGAGGTTGGTGGTAAACGGACACCTATCCCCAAACCATCTGTGCCAGAAGTTTTACCATCTACAAGTAAGCTTCCTTGCCCCTCCACAGTTTGGTTGGTACAGAGACAGTTTTAACTTCACAAACCTTAGATACTCAGAAACGTAAGCTTGATATGCTTACAGATGTAAGTAAACAACAGCCACTAAATAGACATCAGGAATTATTGTATCATAAAATGACAATGTCTTGTCTAAAAAAACAATCAGAGGAGTCCTTTTGCAAGAATTTTAGAACCAGACCAACACATGGTCCTGGTATAAATCTGTTTACTGCCGCAAAGACGAGAGTGTCTAGCAACGCTTGCTCTACACAAACAAGGAGAAACAGAAGCGAAGCTATAGAAGAGTTTCAATCCCACATATCTTGCGACTCCGACTCCAGTGAAGAAGACCGATCGGAGTCTCTTACTGTTCAAAGAGCTTCAATGATAAAGAGAAAAAAAGACGCGTACTTGGAAGCAATGGAATCCGCTGGATTTAAATTATTGTGCAAATTTTCTCGGGATACCGTCATGAACCTTCGAAGCCGTATGCCCATGGCATCATGGCAGTACGTCAAAAGACTTTTAAAGAATGAACTCGGAATCAACTTAATGGGCACAGAATCACAGCTAAAGGCAGAGGTATCATCCCTTCAGTATGAATATGAGTGTATTACATTCAACGAAAGCGAAACAGGAAAGCAAATTCATGCTATTCGGGTTGCCGATGTTAAAGACGTGATAACAAGAACCGTTGAACATTTGCATGCTACCAACCAGCTCCAATTTGTTGACAATTGCGAACATGACACTTTGTGGGTCCATGTGTCCGGTGACAAAGGTGGGAGATCCACAAAACTTATGGTCCAGATAATAAACTCTGCAAACAGACATTCGATAAAGTCAGCCAAAATCCTGGGAATGTTTGAAGGCGGCAAAGATACACGATCCAATATCGAGATGGCATTCACACCAATATTCAACCAGCTGAAGCAACTTGGCGTCAATTTCACCTTGGATCTCAACCTTCCAGATGTTACCGCAGGTAAATTTCTACATGTTACTTTTAAAGTATTTATCATTTTTATTGTTGGGTTTAATTTGTGAACATGTGACGCGCCTTCAGTGATAACGCATTGCTCTCTGGCACGCATACATTTTCAAGGTGCTTGCTTTTATGTCTACTGTCTTGCTTACATGTAAGATACTACGTACACGTTCACATATTAAATTTAAAACTAACAACAATAAAATCTAATTTACTGAATTAATGTTGTTTTGACATAACATGCCGGTACATGCTCAAAGTCGTTAGTGTAGCCTATAGCAGTCACTAGTACACGTTCATGTACCCTATGAAAATCCCTAAATAATTTTAAATTGCAACTTTTCTGCAAATTTTCACTTGAGTTATTTTCTAGAGAATTTAACATGGTTTAAATTAGATACATGTGCATGTCGATTGTGTTTAAACAATATTTTGAATCTTTTCTGCCCCTAGCTAGTTTAATAGTTTCGTGCACGGTTCACATAAAAATACAGTAAAAAAAAATATCAATAAAAAATTTATCAGAGTCATGGAATTATATTGTAGAGCACTGTGTGTTTTTGGATTTTAAAAAATCCTCAGATTAAATTGAAGATCGATATTTATATTTTGCTTGCATTTTAAATTTAAAATTTAAATCAAGACTAAAAATATGTTGTTGTTTTTTAATTCAACAGTCGCAGATTTGGTTGTTCAAGACGAGGTTATAACTCAAGCACCAGTTCCTGAGATGACACAGACTTTACAGCCGCTTGATACCAGCAATGAAACGTTTAGTACAGATTGTAAATACTGCGTCAAATCTCAACCACAAACCTCTACTGCAGCAAGATCCAGTACAAGTGACAATAATAGTTGCGGTAACTTTATTTCTTTGTGCTATGCACTTGCAATAAAACAAAAATGGTTTCTTGAATATTGGTTTTTATCTGCTGACTTTTAATTGCTGCATATTTACTTTTTCAAGAAATATTTTTTTTCTCTACCTGCATTTAATTAATTATATATCAGTGCTATATGATGTTTTCTTTTTATTGACTTATACTGCTTTAATTGAAACACAATTATTATTGATCATTTTTGTAGGCAAGTAGATCTTCAAATGGAATCAGAATTTGTGTAAGTTAAACTTTATCCAAATTTGCAGTGAGATCTTTTGCATAGAGATGATACATGTGTAGCATGCGGTGGCGTGTAAAACAACCTTCCTTCTTGTAGTGCTTTAAAATTATAAGGCTTGAATTCTCTGAATTTTACCTGTGGCAACATCAAGATGTACATGTTGATCCTATCTCTATCGCTAGCTTATAGAAAGAGTACAGTAGTATATTTAGAGTCCAGCAATTTTTTCACCAAGACATTGATCAATATTTATGACAAGCAATTAATAGAATTTGGAAGCATAACACAAGCAGCACTTGTGAAAATTGCTTACGGTAGATGTCTTTCGGTGAACTCACTGTATAATTGTTGGACTCTGAATGAACTATAATATATAGCAAATGTTTCGCTTAAGTACAATTAGGGGCCGCTTCAAAACTCAATCGGCGGCTGACCGCGCGTTGCAATTGTTCATAACAATAGCAACCGCACAGAACCGGCGGTTCACGGTTGAGTTTTGAAGTGATCCCTATAGTGGGTAAAAGCTTATTTCCCTAGACATCAATTATTTGCAATTTGCTTCTTATATCTAGTCTTACAAGAAACCAAGCTTTTTCACTCTTCATCTAGCCTTCATAGATTTCTTGCTTGCAGTATTGTTTTGAAGTGGTTGCTGTGGTTGCTTATTTTACTTTCAAGTTATTGGCAAACAACATACTACCTGTTTTACAAATTTATAGACAGATCTGACGTGCTGACCAACAAATCTCCATATTTTCAAGCTTATAGGCCTATGTTTAAAAAATGATGGTTAACATATTATTCATGGAAGATCTTATCACATGTAAAACAGATTTTATTTTTGTTGCCCTAGTTTTATTTTGCCACAATTCATTTTATTTTGACATATGATTTCTTTTATATTTTCATGCAGGAAAATTCCAGAAGATAAGACTGACATATGGCGGGGATTGGGAATGGCTAGCCCGAGTCTTGGGATTGTCCGGTCCAAGTGGTAGACACTTTTGTCTTCATTGTCTAAGCACGCGTCCAGAACTACTTCGAGTCTCGGGGACGATCGTATGGGTTACATGAGTTGGGCAATGATACGAGCGATTGGCCAGAGTCTGGAAATGATGCGTCAGGAGGGTTCATTCTGCGCACATTTGAACAGTGCAAGTTGTCGAACGAGAACTTTATTGCAGGAGGAGAAGCCGATGTGTTGAATTTCAATAACTGCAAGCAGTACCCTCTAAATCTTGACAGCGGTACAATCATAGACCATGTGTAGACCACCCCTCTCCATGTCAGCCTTGGACTCGGCTTAGACAATGTAATTAAACATCATTGAAAATCTCACGGTGGATTTAGATAAGGAAATCAAAGAAGCTGAGGGTTTGACAACCAACAATATGCGAGGACTCTTAACTCAGCGTACTGCAATTCTGCAGCAATTGCAGGACCTAGCTACAGAGGAGACTTTCATAAAGGAGCAAGTAGCTGATCTTGAGGAGAGGGAGGCGCGCTTAAAAGATGAGAATCCTGGGCATTTTGCGCGGGAAAATCGAATCTTAATTGATAAGTCAAGAGAGGCTGTTATTTCAAGAAATCAGATGAAGGATTTTAACCGTGAGAAATCACAACTTAAAAATCAATTGAAGAATGTTGAAGAGACAACGCGTCAGACTGAAAAACAAAACGATGCTCTTAAAGAGCAAATTTCCAAGCAAACAGGCCCTTTCAAGGAACGCTTTGATGAAACCATGAACGATTTAAAGTTAAAGCGAGTAGTGTATCATTCTGGCCCACTTATAGGCCCTGGAAAAAATTAAAGCAAATTGTAGCAGAAATTACACATTTTCGCCAAAAAAGGAGTTTTTCTGTTGGATTTTTTATTGGGTGTAGGGGGGGGCCAGTTTTGCCCCCCCCCCCCCCCCCCCCAACACTAGGGCACCAGACACCCTAGCTACGTCGCTGGTCAGCTTGAAAATTAGCTTTCAAAAGTTAACAATTTTAATATAATCATCTCACTAACCCTAACCTCACTGAATCTCACAATATCCCAATAGTGGCTTGGCATAGTGATAATTGGATTGGGAAGGGTGAGGTCTCGGGTTCGAATCCAGGTGAAAACCTACGATTTTTGACTTGCAAATTTAAACGAAGAAGTGGTCAAAAGTGTTAGGGTTAACTTTCTCATTTCAGATCATAGAACAACCAGCACAGCAGACCAAACTAACTGTAATCGCGACTGATGATTGGGACGAGTTTGGTGCTAAGTTGCTCTGTGAAAATCATCACACACACCTCTTCACCTTCAGGTTTGTTCCTGTCCTGGGGGGAGGGGGGCAAAAAAGTATAATGTTTCAGGTATAGCATGACCACAGCTTTTCAAAACTTTTTTCTAAAGGGTGGAGAGCTCTGAAGCAAAAATATACCCTTTTTCCCCTATTCACACACACCCAAGATAGACTGGTTCCATTTCTCATAATGTTACTAGTCGAAGGCATTTTTGAGTAAAAGTAATTGAATTAGTGTTTCTTAATGGAAATTTTATGCTGATTCCAAATCACTTGGTCCCCAAAAATGATTTTGATAGGAAGTGTGCCTAATTTGCATAAATTCAAAATGGCCGCCATTTTGACGTTTTTGGTACATAACTCAAGATCTAAGGCTTGTAGAGACTTAATTCTTGTGTCTATACCTATGTTTTCAGGGTCACGGAATACAACTAGAACATTAGTTTAATCATTAGGACATGTTTTGACAGTTAATTTGCATAAATTCAAAATGGCCGCCATTTTGACGTTATTGTACATAACTGAACAGTTAAAGCTTGTAGAGACTTCATTCCCGTGTCTATACCTATGTTATCAGGGTCAAGGAATACAACTTTAACATGACACAGCATTAGGTCATATATGGATGATTAATTTGCATAAATTCAAAATGGCTGCTTTTGAACTAGGTTTGCCTATACTATACCTCAAAATTGGTTACAGCATTGGGTCCCGGTATTGGGTTATTTTATCACATCTCATATGGTTATGGTTTAGGTGCATGATGTAAAGGTGTTGATGAACTGGGTTGGTTGATCATAATGAGTTCAATCAAGTTGACCCTGATCAAGCACAAGAATGGCTGAATGGAACAGGTAAGCGATGTGGTGCAATTCTTGGTATAACCAAGATAAACTCTGCGCTTTCTCGATGGGCCCTTTCGTATAATCTGCGTTCCCATATTGCCTTGGAAACTCGGCGAATATATCACTTGAGTCACACTGACAGGCACTGTCAAAATGAAGAAATGCCTAGCCGCCAGGTGAAAGACAATACTGATGAGCAGTCCCTTATGTCTGTGTTTCAACGGTTCAAGGTTTTTGATCCTGCTGTCCAGCCCATACTACCCTTCAGATCATTGCAACCAAAGATCTTGCTGATGAAACAATTCGAGACTCCTTGTTAAATGCAGAGGTTTATAATGGCAAGCAGCAGTTAGAGGATTTTGTCAAAGATAGACTTCCGGTAGACCAAGAAAACTCTTCGCCTACTAAATCACTATATGATCCTACTACTAGGAACCATGCACCAACATTTGAAACACTGTACGAGGTCAAGAAATCGGCTAATGATAAGGAGAAGGCAAATATCCACTAGACAGATAGGAATATCTTGCAAAGTCTCATCACTGCATATGCAGGAGGACGCACAGTTGATCTTATAGTATTCTGAAGCATGAGCCGATGCCGGTTCCATTAGCCCTTGCAAATCTTAATGGCACTCTGAGGTCAGGGAACAAATCAGTCTTGGCAGATGTAATAACAGCTGAAGTTGAATTCCCTGCTAGTATTACTCTCAACCAAAGCATTGCGTGTTTGGTGATAGATGGACAGGCCAGAGTAGTAACTGTTGGCAAGCCCCCTGATGCTAAGACATTTGGTGACCTATCTGATGAGTTTACAAAGTCAATATATCAATCAGGCGCTCACTACCGTAGAATTGATGTTATATTCGACAGATATCGCCACGAATCAATCAAATCTACTACTCGGCAAAGGCGATCTAAAACCACATGTACAAGACCAATACGACCGAGATGTTCCTCTTCCTGATTCATGGTCAAACTTTATAGCACTACCAGCCAACAACGCAGATCTTGCCAGGTTTTTATCTGAGCAGCTTTTAGAACATGCTCCATCAGACAAGGAGGTGGTTGTTGCTGGTGGATTTGAAAATGAAGACCTACTGTCCTCCAAGCAGTCAACACTCCCTTTGACACAGTTGTGGTTTCAGCATGACATGGATGTCCAGCTTCTGTTGGTTGCATACTATCACCGTGTCCAATGCAATCACTTATGGATGATGGCTGGAACAAAGAAGAATAGGAAGCACATTCACATTGACACTGTTCATCAGAAATTGCCAACTGATTCCACCAATGCCTTA
>JXSR01S075030.1:63831-78271 GCA_000969725.1 Ophiothrix spiculata | reverse complement strand
TATTGTATTTATTTGATTTATTTAGAGTAAGAACATACCTAAGTATACTTTGACACACATTATTGATAAAAATTGCAACTTTTGCTCGAAAAAAATGCGAAAAACCACGATTTTGGCGATTTTTGGTGATTTTCGCGTTTTTCGACGCGACGTCACTTATGACGTCACTGTGACGGTCCGATTTCAATTTTGTTGGTACCAATGGACTCGTGAGGTTCATAGCTATCCACCAGTACCCTACACATGATGTTTCGTCAATCGGTTTCCGAGATCGGAAGGGGGGCAGAATCCGCCCCCCCGGCTGTGAGATGGGTCGAAAAAGCCCGGCTCTTTGAGGGTTAAACATGTTGCATACATTTTATTTGAGATTGTTCAAAAATTGAGATAATCAACCAGTTTATTGTCCCGGCTGAAATAGTTTTCGGAAGGGGCTATGAAATGAGCTCTGTCGGGAAGGGGGGGGGGGGTCACAAAATGTTAACCCTGGCATTATTGCATGTTGTTCAACATACTTTGATGGATTTCAATGGGACTTGGAGACAATGGTCCTTGGGTAGTGTCACACATGTCCCCAATAAGTGTGGGGTCAACTTGGGGTCATTATATAGGTCATTTGCTAAACTGGTCAAATATTACATTTTTGCATGTTGTTTCAACATAGCTTGGATTTTGGAAACAATGGTCCCTGCTTATTGTCACACATGTGAACCCAAAAAGTGCGGTCAAGGGTCATCTGGAGGTCATAGGTCATTTACTCACAAAATGTTAACCCTGACATTATTATTGTATGCTGTTTCAACATATTTTGATGGGCTTTATACTTGGTCGCTCACACTATTCACTTGCGCGTAGTTTGGCGGGGACATATTTTACGCATCGTGTAAATCAGAGTTTGCCTTGTTTAAAACCAATGTTACCTTTATTTCTATTAATCAGGTGACCACTATCAAACTATGGCTCTTTCAATGCTTCATACGATCGAGGAAGGGTTGGTTCTTGAAGAACAAGATATCGAATACCCAACAAGCCCAAGGCAACCCACTGCAGACCTGGAGGAAACAAGATCAGCAAGTCCTACTGTAGAGGACATGGCTCTTGAAGAAACTCCCAATTGAAAAAACAGTAAATGGTCAACACAACCAAGCAGAAGAGGACTGTTCACTAAATGCGAGTTTATCGACCCAGAAACGGATAAATCCCGAAATGAGGCCCAACTACGCACAAGGAGGTCGCATGCTAAGACTAAAATTCAGAAGGCAGTCTGTGCAAGCCAAATCAAGTGATGGAGTGGTCAACTGGTGTGACCAGGATGTTTTCATCCTGGTTAGAAACCGAAATGGGAGAAAGGCCGGATGGGCTTACGGGTCGCCATCATTGATGGAACTATTTAAGCAGAACAAACCCCTCTGCAAGGCCGATGAAATCAGAGACAAAAAAAAACCCAGTGTCATCATCGTGCATGAACGACACCAACAACTTCGCCATATCAGGAGAGGATCTTGAAGTAGTTCCAGAGAGCCCGTCGAAGGGACCAACACTCTCCCTGAGACAACATCAGATGCAAGCATTGCAAAATCTTGAAATAAACACCAGTAACTCATCCCTATAGTAAATTTACAAAACCCAGCTTCTGGATATATATCCCGCAATACCAACAAAAATTAAAGGTGTAGGTTCCGATCACATTCTCATCCCCCAGGGCTCAACCAGAAGTAGTATATTTTTTGTCGTCAAATGGAAGCTCATATTTTTCTACATTGATTCATTTATCCACAAATTTTAACATTTGATGATACATGTGGTTTTAACATGCACTGATAATAGCTTGATGTGATTTAAAAAAAAGTTTACATTCAAACACACCTTGCTGTTTTTATCAATGTTATCGGTAAACTTCCCCAGATTTTACAATTAATATTTTGAATGTAAATTATGTACCTCTCTGAATCAGCAAATTCTTAACTCCTCCTTGAATAAAAAGAAGAGCATAAACAGTAGTCTCCATTAGCAGTTGATTAGTATGGTCTGTAAATCAATGCTTTCTTTTCATCCTTCATGTGTAAATATTCTAACTCTGCATGGTGCTCATTATCCTCAATAGATCAGTATATTGTACAATTGAAATTATGGTGTGTGTGGTCTACATGATAAAATATATTTAAAATTCACACTTCAGGGAAGCAAATGAATGAATTTAAGACCTGTGTTATTATCCTCACTTTTCTATTATTTATCATTGTTGAAATAAACAGTGTGCTTTGTGACATTCCAATAGATATTAACCTGAAAGAATATTTTGCTTACACTATTCCGTACCCACTACCAGTTCAAATGTGTAACACTTGTGGTCAAGGGGAGGGGTCCATATGGACCCAACATTTGGTTTTTGCACGTCAAACGCGAAGTAATTTTTAATCGCCCTTCTATGTATTTACCTACGCTTCACTTGGTGGTAAAAAAATCAAATCGACCCACCCCTTCCCATGCTAATTCGCATAAATAAGCATTTTTGAGGGCGCTCTTCAAATTTATTTTGCCAATAAAATCATAACTGAAACAACTTTTTTCAAATTTTATTTCAGGAATGTATTTGTACTTACATTCTGCAAATATGAGCCAAATTTTATTGAAAAATTCCATTCGGAAGAGACTTCAAAATTTTTGGCGAAAATTTTTTCAATGCGACACGACAAATTGTTTTTTTGGCCACCATTTTGAAATTGTTTGTCCGATTTTCAATTTTTTTTCTTTGTTTTGGTTCTTTTGAAGTACTTTACCTGTGAACAGAGTTTCAACGTAAAAATTTCTTTGCGAAAGAGATTTTTCGGTGTTGGGTCCATATGGACCCCCTCTTCACCACTAACTAATGCTAACGGGCATGTGGCAGACCTCGTCCACATAAGTGTTAAGAGATTCAACTACATCTACTTCTCTGTGAACTATATCATGTCTCGCTCTTCAACACAACTTACCCTTTTTCCATTTGTCCATATCCTTTATTCCTGCAGATAATGGCCGAGTGGTATACAGAAATGAAGGAATTGGAAAGGGAGCAAGGGTGGGAGGGCCTCCAAGGTCCAATGGTCAGGAGAGTGGAGACCGACTGTATAATGTTCGAGTCAACAATAAATGGGTAAGACCTCCCTCATTAGTGCATACAGCAAGTTTTTATGTCAAACTCTTAATATAATATATATCATGTAAATGACCATGACTGTACATTACTGTGGAAGCACATTAATATATACATACAAGGTTGTTGTTTTTTTAAATGGGACTGAAATTTAACTTGCAAAATCAGAATTTGTTATTATCCAACTCGGTAAATTATACAAATATTGACTGCTTTGAGGGGCATGGTTAAAATTATTTCCCCAAGGTGATCTCAAAACCATGAATATGCCCAAAGTGAAGCTGAGGGCATATTTGAATATGCCCAAAGTGAAGCTGAGGGCATATTCATGGTTTTGAGATCACCTCGGGAAAATAATTTTGACCATACCCAAACAAATGCAGTCAACATTTGTTTTATATACCGAATATATAGATTTTTGTCAATTTATTGGTCAAAAGAACCATTTTAGCACTAAAAGTGCGTAAAAGATAACTTGCTTTTGCACTGCAGCGTTTGAAAATAGAGCGGGCCTATTGAAAACTATGCCCCGGGCATAGTTAAATCCATGCCCTCACTTTTAACCAACCAGAGGACAGGAATCTATACATAAGGGATGTAAAAAATGCTATCCACAGGACTTATATTGGATTATAGGTTTTGTGTTCTGCTTACATGTTCCTAGCATTATTTCCCCGGGGTGGGGCAGTCAAGTATGTTGTAGCCAACCGTCGCCACGGTTTTTCAAAATGCCCCCTAGTCAACCGTCGCCACGGTTTTTCAAAATGCCCCCTAAAGGGTGACATTTTCTAAAGCCAAAATATAAACTTTCCCCCCCCCCCAATTCACTTTCCCCAATTATACCAATCCCATATTCACACGCAAGGGTTTGAAAAAGTATCCATTCCATGAGAAGCGCTGTTTTGGGCTGTTTTGATACCCTAAACGGCGTCAACTGATTCACCCTTAAATCCTCAAAAACAATCCCAATTCACTTTTTCTTGGTCACGGTTGCCTACAACATTATACTTGACTGCCCCCTCCCTCCCTCCGGATTATTCCACTATAAAATTGTTTGGAATAAACCAAGTCATGTGACAATTTGATCTATAATTCTAAGCAAAGTACATGTACATATAAATTGTACATTTTAAAATGTATATTGAAATTCCTTGATTATAAGTTACGAAACATGCATATTGTACTCTTTTTATGTATTCCACAGCTTTCATGCTTTCAAGGTTTGTCCCCTAATTGGGAAAAGGATGGTCTTAACATGTGAAATCGAAAAAAACAATAAACATGACCCATGTGCCATAACGGTCAAATGTCCTCCACTACGGACGATGCCACGAGACACGTACTGGGAGATGGAAACCAGGGGGCCACCAGGTTCAAAGTCTCCAAAGCAGACAGTGGAGATGGTGTGCAGCAAAGTGTGTGGGAGGGTACCGAAGGAAATTCGCTCAGTATTTTGGCTCGGGTTAAAATATGGTTGGTTCCTGAGGGTTGTGGCTGTACATATACATGCTAATAGGCTGAATCTGTGCAGAGAGTGTGCTAGGAGGCACACGTGCGTAACACGAGCTCCTGGAATGCATCACATATATCAACATTCACTGAGGATTTTATACATCTAGTGTTTTTATACTTTGTGTATCTCCAATGTTTCTTCTAATTGTTAGTTTTCGGTGGAAATCAAGATTTATTATTGTTCTCCTGGTTTGTTTTGTTTAATATTGGGTCCAATAGATTTATACAGCTTCTCAACTGTTTATAAAAACATTTAAATACTCACCCTTTTTGGGTCGGATTCGAATTGAATTTATTTGTGTTTAAAGTTACAACCAGAGACAAGAATGTGACTCCTGATGGAAGTTTAGCGGCCAGGAGTATTTACCTGAACCTAACTGAACATAGCGGCCATTCGGTAAATGGGGCTGTTATTGCCCGAGCTCTAGCTACAGGTGCTCATGGTGCTACCAAAACTAGCATCCAAGCTGTTGTTCCTGTAAGGAAAGATGCTTTCCAGATCATTACCAAAGACATTATTACCGCACAGCGAATGCTGGCAAGTGGAATAGTTTTGAACGGAAGACAGTACGACCTTATAGACGATCTTGGTCTGGAGGCAATAAAAGTAACTGTGAGGGGACTTCCTCTGGATTTCCCCCTTACTGAAACCACTCAATTCCTGAGGCAATACGGAACAATGAAATCAAAAGTAATGCCAGAGAAATGGCAAGGGACTGATATCCTCACAGGAGGTCATTTTGTGTACATGACTGTACAGAAAACGATACCGGGACGCACACAGCTGAAATCCTTCAATATTTCAGTCAACTACAAAAATCAACCTCGAGTTTGCTTCAAATGCTCAAAGCCTGGTCACTTGGCCAGAGAGTGCCCACAACAATCATACAAGCAACAACCAAGCGACGTTGGCAATAAATCTCATCCAAATACCCATAATAAAGATAACTCAAAGAATTTGGTACCAAATAAATCAACCTTTGGACCTGAACCTGAAAACTCTAAAGAAGAAGAAGAGTCAAAGTTGGTCATAGATGAGCGGAATTCAGATGGTAAGGATCATGACAGCAGCAATGAGTCATCCAAAGGCGAAGATGATGAAGACATTGCTGACAAACCGGCGAGTGACAAAACAGAGAATGCTACAAAGAATACTACCAAGAAGAAAAGACAAACACCCCTGAGAAGAAACCAAAGAAGAAAGCAAGACGAAATGACTCCCCAGGAAGTCAGAGATCCCCTCCAGAGAGACATTGAACTTTGTTTTATTTTGAAACATTACAGAACACTAAAAGGAAATAAACGGAACTACAAATTATTGCACACATATCAGGATGTCTGAAATACTACCTCCTTTGGATTTTTATGATGTTCAGTGTTTTGTTTTATATTTTGCTTATACCTTTCCTTATGGATAAGTTAATCATCTCATCACTAAACGTAAATGGCTGCCGTGATGTAAGTAAAAGAGATCATTTATTTTCCTTCATTAAGAGGCACAAATTTGATGTTACATTATTACAAGAAACACATTTCCAAAATTACAATGAGACAAATCTGTTTCTCAAGAATTTGTCCGGTAATCATTTTCATTCATTTGGCACCAATAAAAGCAGAGGTGTTTCAGTTTTAATCTCAAACAAATTCAAAGTCAAAGATAACTCATGTATTACTGATGATAATGGTCGTTTAATTATTTTAGAGGTTACTCATACAGAATCAGATAAAGAGTTTACGTTGGTTAACGCATATGCCCCAAATAACAGCTCAGACCGTGTTGATTTTTTGAACAACATAAAAAGCAAAATTCCTCAAAACAACAATTTAATTATATTATTTAATTGAAACTATCAAAAAATGGCGACATACTAACACATGTACAACATAAACGGAGCTTTTTATCAGCAAAATCTCAAATCATCTAGCAAGATATTTATTTTCTATCCAGAAAAAACTTAACGATCAGTTTATTGGAACACTTGCATTATTGAATTTTTCTGCCGGATTACTTGTAAAAGCTTATAATTGTTTATTTTTACTGCGAACACACGTTATGCCAACTAAGCGAAAGAGCGAAAAGGGACACAACTCTACATGCACTACGCTGAAACGTGACAGTAAAAAATCGAAAGGAGCTACTCTAAACACAGCCACTATGGACGATATAAGAAGTGAACTGAAGAAAATGCGGGAAGATTTTCAGAAGGTATTGAATAATATTGACGAGAAACTCTCACCCATCACTGATCTTACCAATGAGGTAAGAACTATGAGGCGTGATATAACAGTGAAGATGGAAGTAAGTATGCTTCGAAACAAATCCCTTACCATACAATATGCCTAATTAAGCAATATTCAAGCAATATCCTTAGCAATATCAAAAAATATTGCTAATTATTTTCCTAACTAGCAATATATTGCTTAAATGATAGCAATATCTTTACTTTAACAATATTGTTAGCAATTATGTTAACAATATCAATGGGTTAGCAATACTGTGAGCAGTGCGATTAACAATATCAAGAGGTTAGCGGGAAAGGGAACGTTATTTAGTTAGCAATATGGAACACGCACATCAGCAATATTGTTAGCAGTTAAGTTAACAATATCAAGGGTGGCATGTGAATTAGCAATACAGTGAATGCAGGAGGACTCCTTTTCTTTTGCTCTGTTCTCAACTCTTATTTGTCCTCTTTTTACTCGTTTTTTAACACAAATAACCTTATACAGTGTTGTCTTATGTTGTTATATGACCATCTACTCATTTGCTGAATCTGGACTTTGCAAATTTTCCTGTCGACATCATCATTTAAGAACATGACACACACACTTTGAACAACGGCCTGGTAATGACACCAGTCTCCACCACATTAACGTCTCAAGGCCGAGTTGCAGCTCAAATTACCAACTATACAGATGGTGACATCTACCTGCAACCAAGAACTCCAATTTGTGTTATCTCTGAGGCATCAACATCGTCCAAGATCTCCATCAAACATATTGTCAGTCACAATGGAGTTGTAGCTGGTGATGAAGATCCGACCACCCGTCAAATTGAGACTCTGATCAATCGTATGACCATATCCGGTTTGGTGAAGTTTAATCCAGATTATCTTCGGCAGCTTGAAGAGTTGATAAATAAGCATTACGAACGTTTTAGCCAAGATGACTTTGATGTAGGGTATTGTGGTAAAATCGAACATCGTATAGTCATGATCGACAACAAGGCGGTCCGAGTGCCTCATCGAAGAATACCAACCACCTCACCTTTAGGAAGAAGTTCGGGATTACATATCAAAGGCACTTCAACAAGGAATCATCAAGCCTTCTTCGAGTCCGTATGCTTCAGCTGTTGTTCTTGTTCGTAAGCGTGATGGGACACTCTGCATTGACTACAGAGCTGTAAATCTGAAAACCTTACATGACGCATATCCACTTCCTCACATAGAAGAGGCGTTAGATGCTTTGAATGGTGCTAAGTACTTCTGCAGTCTTGACTTGGCTCATGGATTCTACTAAGTGCCAGAGGCCGAAGACGACCAGGAAAACAACAGCATTTTGAGTGGGCACCGGAGATTTGTTCGCAATGTGTTCGCAATGTTCACAAATGTGTGTACATTGAAGTGTGCAATTACTGAGAAATTCAGAGATCTTCTAATTGGCGCAGAGTTTGTTGTCTACACTGATAATAACCCTTTAATTTATCTCCAAACCACTACCAAACTTGGAGCAGCAGAGACTAGGTGGCAATCAAACCTGGCAATGTTCACAATGAAATACAAACCAGGAAGAACAAACACCAATGCAGATGAGCAGAAAGACGGAGCATGGTACAGAAGCAAGCCGCTTAGAAGAACTTATGAATATTTCTGCAACAAGTTGCAATTATACTGACAAAATGAGTACATTGATACTAGTCACTTACACTCCAGAATACCTGAGGTTGCAGGGTTGGAAGAATTGTCAACATCAAGCATGACTCAATCAGTACATAGCTGCAACAGTAAATCATATGATCAAGACTATATTTATGGCAAATATGCAGCAGGAAATTGATAAGATTAACAAGAAAAGGGATGAAGACAGAGATTTACTGAAACACATTTATAATGAAATCCTTGAAGCTAAAGCTAGCTCAGCAGAGGAAAGCATCAGCTGTAACCCTCAACATGCTCAATCAACACCATCAGGACCTGGTAACACCAATGTGCAAACACCAATATCAAGGGCACCAATATCTCATGTGCCAAAATCTCACTACCTTCCTTTTCAGCCGCGTTATATTAACGCACCAACACCGGATCAACTTAAGAGTTGATCCGGCGTTGGTGCGTTGGTGGGGATGAAGGCATGGTGCAAGACATGAAATGCATGGTACAAGAATGTGTCATTTGGAAAAAGAAAACCAGTGATGAAGAGAACAGTCAACTTATGTTTGAAACTTTTAAGATCTGAATTTTACAAAGAAGACTTGGCAGCCAAAAATGTGAACTAGAGACTCTAATCACAAACTCGTAAAAATAGAGAAATTGGATCAACGGATACTTGCAGCCATTTTCAACCAGGCTAAATATCAATTCCCAGACTTTGAACAATGGTACACTAATACCAAAAGTACTGCTGTAAAAGATTTAAAAAGCATTTGTCAGAAAGCAAGGAAGGAATGAACAAACAGAGCCTGCACCCCGTGAAGGAGAGCTGTAAGAGATTGGTGCTGATCACCCCAATGAATAGACAATGTTCAAGCAAGCTAGCAAGTGGCTCATGATTAAAATTCTTAATATTTATCATTATACGTCTTCAAAGTTAACTTTATGGAAACATATAGCTGCAATAGCATGAATATAATATTCAAATATTTAATCGTCATTCTCACAAAATTGACTCCACTTGAGTTGGAAAAATCGAAAAATGAAGTTTCATAAAAACGTCTTCAATTAACTTTTTTATTAGCTTGTGTATCAAGTATCATGAAACCACAGAACTTATATATGAATTTGAGCATGTTTACTTATTTTTAAGCAAAACACAGACATCAGATCAAAGAACGAAATATCGCTTCTGGCGTCATTTTCGTAACAATGACCGATAAATGCACCGGCATATCGACAGGTACAATATCACGACGATTATAAAGATCTTTATGTTAATTGAATATTGAAAATTGAAAGCAACTAAAAAACACTGTAACATTGAACATCGCTTTAAAAATTATACATTTAATTTTGAAGGTGTGATAATAAAAAAATAAATAACTAATTTCTTGATAATTTACAAGTTTTATTTGCACTATCTCAAAGCTTGCTTGGTTGCAGTATTTTACCTTTCGATGTGGCGAGTAGCACATTATCATGTCCAGCGTTATCCTTAAAAAAAACATTTAGAATATAAAAATAAAGCCAAACAGGAACACAAAATGAGTAAATGCACTCCAAACAAAGACAAACATTACTGAACATATAAGATAGTTGATGAAGGTTTGTTGCAAACAATGGAGCAAATTGAAGAAACCTTAACATGAAAGGATGCCACTTTAAAGTGAGGCACACAAAAACCAGCACTATACCCCAGGGGGGGGGAGGTATTTACATTGACGGAAGGTACAGCTATGTGCCACCCTCGAGATCCCCTTTTCAAGCCTCCTCTTCCGCTCCCCAAGATGCTCTTTTCAAGATTACTCCAGTTCCGAAGACCACATTTTCAAAGAAAATGATTCAAAAATGTATTTTATCATGTTTTCAAGCTAATTTTGAGCGATTTTTAGCTCAAATAGTCATATTTGTATGGGAAAAAACCCAGGGGGGCCACTGAGCTATATTGGTGTTCACATGCGTGAATAGAAAAACACGAAAAAAGGGGTCATTTTGTCGTAACCAACATGGAAAGCATGGCACGTGTTTAGGGGTCTAAAAACACTTATTTTCAACAAAAAGGGGTGTTTTCTTAAAACAATAACACAAAAGGGGATGTTTTTCAAAACATGAAGAAAAAATCCAACTTTTAGGGTGTAAAATTTAGAGTAAAATTGCACATAAATCCTTGTTTAGGGGTATTTCTTCAAGGGAAGCTAAAACTTGTTTAGGGGGTATTTTATAAACCTATGTTCATGCATGTGTACATCAATATCTGAGTGGCCCCCCTGGGGGAAAAAGCAGTTCCTGGGACCTCTATTTAGGAAAAAAATCAGTTCCATAGACCCTCTTTTTGAACAAAATCCGTTCTGCAGGACCCTATGTTCGATATTGCGGATCTCACATAGCCAGAGGAATTAGCTGAGCATCTGGGATCTTACTATTTTAACGCGAGGATAACCGACGGCGAGTTGTAGATCTTCCTTTTCGCAAATCGAGTACTAATTTTAAGGCCGCGACTGCCGAATACACATAGTCATGATCATACTCAGAATCATAGTCAAAGTCATATTTGTGAAGCACAGATGCTCTAGTTTGTGACCTGGGCTTTTGAAGCATGTTTTCATGAAGCACGGGAGCTCTAGTTTGAAATGTATTTTCATGAAGCATAGGAGCTCTAGTTTTAGACATTGAGTATGCATAATCTTGTTCATAAACAGTGTCGACAAGTACTGTTGGACTACGCCCTGCTGTTACATGACCATGGGTGTCACTTTCAAGATTGTTCAATAAAGAACATAAGATTTACTTTTTGCAAAATTTCAGAGTAAGGATTACAAAAACCTCACTTTTTAATATAATACAAAAGAATTGCGACTTCAAAATATCACTTTTCAATAAAGAACATAAGAATTACTTTGTTCAAAATTTCAGAGTAAGGATTTCAAAAACCTCACTTTTTAATATGAAACAAAAGAATTGTGACTTCAAAACATCACTTTTCAATACAGAACATAAAATTTACTATTTTAAAAATCTCAGTAAGAATTTAAAACACCTCACTTTTCAATATAAAACAAAAGAACTTCAAAACATCACTTTTCAATGAAAAACTTTAGAATGACTTTTTTCAAAATTTGAGAGTAAGGATTTCAAAGACCTCAAAGAGCTCTAGTTTGAAATGTATTTTCATGAAGCATAGCTCTAGTTTTAGACATTGAGTACGCATAATCTTGTTCATAAACAGTGTCGACAAGTGCTGTTGGACTACGCCCTGCTGTTACATGACCATGGGTGTCACTTTCAAGATTGTTCAATAAAGAACATAAGATTTACTTTTTGCAAAATTTCAGAGTAAGGATTTCAAAAACCTCACTTTTCAATTTAAAACAAAAGAATTACAACTTCAAAACAAAATTTTCAATAAGGAACATAAGATTTACTTTCTGCAAAATTTCAGAGTAAGGATTTCAAAAACCTCACTTTTTAATATATTACAAAAGAATTGCAACTTCAAAACATCACTTTTCAATAAAGAACATAAGATTTACATTTTGCAAAATCTCAGAGTAAAGATTTCAAAAACCTAACTTTTTAATATAAAACATAAGAATGACTTTTTTTTCAACATTTCAGAGTAAGTTTTGAAAATTTGAAACATTTATCATTTATGAGCCACACCCGTAAAATGCATTTGTGCTTAGAAATCCTACGTGCCTAAATCTTGACAATTACAACGAAGAAGATATGCGTGAAAAGGTCAACATTATGAAATATACTACACCTATTGCTGCAATCAAGGGGAAGATCAGGAAATTATTCAAAGAGTCTTTTGCTTTTTCGAAGAAAAGAAGTGAAAATCTAGCAAATTTTCACACCATGTCTAGCAGACAGGGTGTGAAAAAGGGGGTCTTGAGGGCGGCACATACCCGTATCACCTTTCTAGGATAGTGCCCCCCCCCCCCCCCCCCCGGGGGGGCAAACCATACCTTTGTACATATTCTGAACGCTTTGGTCCAAGGATTCAATATTTGTATTTTTTACGTCGATATACAGGGTGTCCCAATAAAAATGCATCACTTTTATTTTTGATCCTATCTTAGGAACCAATAATTGAAAATAAAATCTTTCTTTATAATACCACTCAGTATAGTGTAGTTTTTAATCAAGGAAAATTTGAGCAAAATTCGTTGAGCCGTTCTTGAGAAAACAAGAATTTTGTAAGAGGACTCGATTTTACTCCATTCCAATGGGGTTTACCGCAGTAACTTATGTTTATCATGTTAAGCACATCTTTGGTTACTATTGATCAATTTATTTTAAGCCTGAAACAGACACCTAGATATCACAAAATATGGCACAGATATTAAAACATAATTTTGATATCTTTTTCGGCACTGAAAGTAGCACCGTAATTCAATTTGTAGGTTTTGCTGTTTTGCAGAGTTGTAAAAACTGTTCACGGTATCGCAAGCAAACTTAACGAAGGCACTGATTTCCTTTAATGCAAAGACTATTCAAAAAAAAAAATGTTGTATCTTCTACTTGTTGAGGTTTTTTTTCATAAAAAAGTAAATCTTTATGATTGTCACTTGGAACTGCACAGAGAAAACAAGTTAAGAATATAACATTGTCAACACGTTCAAATCAAAATAACGAAGCAGTTATTAACTTCTTTGTGAAAAGTGGAATGTCCGTTAGTCCATGCTAGCTCACGCGGTATAATTTTGGTACAATTTCAAGTTACTTTCAAGCAACTCTGCCTTTCACATGTCCACAATCAGTTTCCAGGTACCTTTGTGTTCTTATCATCATCATCCTGGTCCAATGATACGCTCTACATCCCGGACGATGATGGGAGTTGAGTGTGATCAAACAAGCTTGCAAGTTTTGATCAGGTTTATTCAAATTCTAAATTTTCTGTTGTTGTTGTTGTTGCTTTTATGTGAGGGTGTTTATCAATGAACAAAACGAGTTTTCCATTTAGAGTAGGCCTACTACTGTGGTAAGATGGTCATGTCAGATCGATGATAGTTGGAAATATGAGTTACTGTGGTAAACTCCATTGGAATGGGATAAAATTGGGTCTTCTTACAAAATTCTAGTTTTCTCAAGAACGACTCATAGGATTTTGCTCAAAATTTCACCGATTAAAGACTAAACTGTACCTAATATCATTATGAAATAAGTTTTAAGTTTTGTTTATAAGTTTGTGAGATATGATCTATTATGAAATAGGTTTTAAGTTTTGTCTATTGGTTTCTGAGATATGATCAAAAATAAAAGTGATGCATTTTCATTGGGACACCCTGTACAGGGTGTAATAAGAAAAAATATAGGGTGTAAAACAACAACAAAAATATATTTTTTTATATTAACTTTCTACATATTTTGATGCCTTACAGATGATATGTGGACCGCGGAAAATGGTGCAAGACAAGACTCTATTTAACCATACAAAGTCAGCTTTTTCAAAGAAGTTCGCCCGGCTTGTATGGGAGGAGTTTGTTGACAAGGTGATGCAAGAAAAGAGGAAGTTAAATATAGCCAGCAAGTCACAGATTGCCAGTTCACCTTTACTAAGGCCGAGTTCGAGCTCGTCTGCCCCATACAACTTTTCAGTTCAATTTCCAGGAATGAGCGAAAGCGCCATGAGCAAGGAAACCCCCTTGCCCAGAAGCCTCCACCTAAAAAAAGTGTGAAGTTACAGCAGGGAAGAAAAGCAACTGCAAAATGTACCCCGATGTATGGCATCATCAATTATCTTCCTGATAAACCGGAGTTTGATTTGATGTACAGCAGTTGTGCTAGCAATTTCCTAGGGGAAGTGGACAACTTATTTCAGGCCCAGGATCCTGCGTCTTGTTGAGCAACAAAATAATTCAGCTGTGAAGGAGTTGGGAGAGACTTAGTGTGGTGACAGTGACCTCTGCCCGCGGGGGGG